>JANHGN010022855.1:3280-43299 GCA_024605025.1 Megaceryle maxima | reverse complement strand
CTTGTTTTTTTTCCTAAATTTTTAAGTGGGTTTTTTTTTTGGGTGTTTAGATTGGGTTTGTTTTTGGGGTGCCCCCCCCCCCCCCAAGGAAATGTAATACCATGTACCTTAAAAAAAAAAAGAGGCATGGCTTTAGAATAGGAAAGTAAACAACCACTCTAAGCAGGGTCAACCTTTATTAATCTAAAACTTGATTAAAATCTCCACATGAAGATAAAAGTTTGGGTTTTGTTTAGGAGACCTCTCATCTGTACAAGTTTCCTGCCAAGAAAAATGCTTCTGATATTGCATATCAAAAATTTTATCTACTTTCTCTTCCTGCTGTCAAAAGAATTAAATCATTATTTTACAGATATTAGTATCCTCACTATGACAACAAACCTATGACCTGGAGAAAACCATAGAATAATGTGACAAGAAAAAGCAACAACAGGAAACAAAGAACAAAGAACAATTCTCAAAAAATTCCTTTTCCAGGTAACTCAGTTCAAGAAATCTGTAGGTCCTCTTAAGAGGGGAAACAAAGATGTAGAGACCTCATTGAAGTTTCTAGGCTTCAGGTAGAAAGATTTCACCACAGACCACACTTTCACTTCTCAACAGTACAAACAAAACCTCCGAAAGGGCACAACTCTGATTCTGCTGGAACAGGGTGGGAAGCCACGTACGCAGGTACGCCACCAAAGGAAGCTCACACTGAAACTACTTCGTTTTGCTGCTCAGAACAAGGGACCCATCAGGTAGGGCAGAATGGTAGTCAAGATGTCCCATTCCTTTAAATTGGGAAGTTACTTCAAGCTGTCTCCCTGGAGCTTAAAAAGGATCAGCATTTCTGGAAAACCATGGATATTGAAAATACAACAGGAAAGTTAGATACTATTATTCCACCCTTAATGTTCTTCTGTGGTTTTATCTTTCCCCATAGCCCAAGCCATTTATGCTTGCACAACTCATTTACTGGGGTCATTTGGCAAGCAAGAATGATTAAAAACACAAAAGTAACTTAGCTTAACGTTTCTTAAATACTCTTACTGGTTACCAGCCCGTTACTGGTAGCAACCATCTGATTTAGTCTTAAGCATACAACAAAATATTATCACTTACTAGGTAGCCTACCTTATCATGAGAACTCTTAACAGCAACACAAAGAGCCAGCGGTTTTGACTGCTACTGCAGCATCCAAGATAGCCCAAAAGCAACAAGCAAGAAAGTGACTTGCCTTGAAAGCAGTCCCGGAATCAAAAGATCAGCTCTTGAGTTGTTTTGTCCCTCACTGAAGACATTTGTGTGCCCTAGGGTAAAACAGAGCCTGTACTTCACACATGGACATTTTCAAACTCAGGGCAAGAGTGCCTTGAAGACATTTGACAAATTTAGAAAGAAATCAAGCTGCATTCCTTTTGCATTCAGAATGGGCCTTGACTCCATTTATGTAAATGCAGAGAAGAATTTGAAACTACTTTATATACTCTAAACCCCAATTAACTTTACATTCAATCTTCTTTTACTTTTTGTAACTTAAATCCTTTTCATGTTTTTTTGTTTGTTTGTTTTGTTTTTTTAGACTTTTTTTAATGGCAGACAAAAATATTTCCTAAGGTTATCCAGATGTAATAAACCATCTTTATCATCTCGAGCAATTCCACTTATTAAATGCTAACCCAAAGTCAAATTAATATTTATGAAAGAGGCAAGACTTCCCTGAGTATTTCACAGCCAGCATTATAAATGTCATTCCCACTCCATATTTCTAACTCTTCAGTCTCAGCTACTTGTGAATGATAATCACTTCACGAGTGCTGCCATTCAATGGCTGCTATGTAGTCATTGAATGGCAACAGGAATATATTAAGGAAATGCAATGGAGGTGGAAAGGACTTTGATTTTTTTAATATATTATCACAAATCTTTATGCTAACAGACAGTCTTATTTTTAATTCATGTAACCACCGAATTAATTTATAAAATGCATAGCCAGTAGAAAAGACAGTTGGCATTTGTCTATAAGATGAGAACCAGACTTAGTATTTTTCAGCTTTTGTTTTAGACAAATAGTTTTTTTCAGGAGTGGTACATAAAGCATAAATAAAAAGTATCTTAACAGTTTATTTCAGCAGTTTCAGAATAATCTATGCTGACATTTCCACAACATTAAATTTTCCAGTTCTAATAAACACCTGCCCACTCCCAAATTAAGGTTAGATTCGCAAACCACTGTTCCCTTTTACCCAAACACCCTGACTTCTCCCCAGCTGTGGAGTATCCACATTATCCTGTTCACACTACCCTCACCCCCCACCTGAGAAGTCTTTGAAATCCAGATTGAAATTCTTGTTCTGAACCATATAAAGGATGGTGGCTGCTCAGTGGCTGATCCCAGCAACTGCTGGGATCTGGCTTCACAGCCCCCCCAACAGGAATGACAACCCTGCACCGTGCTCTCAGTTCAAGCTAACTCAGCCCTTGCACAAAGTGGAACGTTGCTCCTGGCCCTGTTTTGAGAACTTCATTTTCCTTTGGAAAGGGAAAGCAACACATTTTTTGCAGGTGTCAACACAATTAACTTCAGCTAGATCAGAATAAACTATTCTGACACATCAGAAACACTGCACTTGACCCAAAAAAGTGAAAAATTCAGTTTCCTTTCATTTCAGTATGAAAACCTCTTCTAATATTAATCAGACAAGCCCAACCTCACTTTTTCTTCTTCCCCCACCTCCCCAGTTTGATCAACAACTAGAAGCATCAGGCATCTGCATAGACTCTTTCTGAATAATAAAAAGCCCAACAAGAGGAAGACTAGTAGTTAAAGTAACAAGGAAAACAAAAGAATGCTAGCATCTTTCACAGTCAATGTTCTACAGCTTAAGAGAAAAAAAAAATCCTCTTTTTAATTGGCATTAAGATAAACCTTTGATGACCAATCTAAGATGAGCTTTCCATTGTGCTCAGTGAGACACTATCCCAACTAAACAAACAAGGGCAAAGAGTGGGAGGGGAAACAAATGCATGAAGAAATTAAGCAACTTACCCAAGGTCACCTGAACTTACTGGAAAAGCCCAAGATAAAGCCTATGTGTTGTTCTTTCCATGAACTAGCCCATGTTGAGCCTAAAAGCCTTTCCTGGGAATCAAGTGTCTGAAGAAGTAGGACAGATGCAAAGACTACATCAAAGAAATTTAGAAAAAGTAAGTCAACTGTCCCCTTCCATTGGCACTGATACAACACAACATCCAGCTTCCAATAAGGGGGTAGATGCAGAAAATCACTGCCTGGCTGCTTTAGAGAGCTCAGAAGAATGACAACCAAGGGCAGTCTCTACCTACAGCAGTTTCCTGTGCAGTCTCAAACCCATCCTAACACTCAAATCTTAGAGATTGTCAAATCTTGCTTAAAATCTTAAACCTAAATTTAAAAAGAAAGGTTCTCTCTGTCTAATTTTCAGAGCGCCTGTAACATAAACCCTGTACTTCCAAGCTAAACCAGTCAGACATGTCTGGAGATACTACTTTCGTCTGGGATAACAGTATGTATTGAAAAGCTAAACAAATGGGCAAACACAATATTGTCTCCACCATGGCACTTTCTTCTTTTGCATGGACTTGTACTTCTTGGGTATTTTCATTTAAGCAAAACTCAGCATCCCTCCGACACCAATTCATTTTGATTATTGAAATGACAGGTTTGGATAATCAGCTCAAAACATGTATAATTTCATTCATTTTGCGTTGCACAATGAAAGAATAATCCTTAGGTGAATACTCTTTATGTGCACAAAATAAATAATCTAAGAGCAGCAAATCTACAGTTTAAATTACATGGAAGAAACTAATGTGCAATTAAATGGGCTGAGAAAGCACAGATCAGAGTGGTTGTGTCTTTTTTCACTACAGATCAGCAAAACACTTGGGAGTGTTTGACTTGAAAGCAGTTTTCTCTCTTACTGAGCTTTCTAATGTCATTTTCATTGAGCTGTGATAAGAATGAAAAAAAACATTAATACAAAACTAAGTTCACTTACAGATACTGAGAGACAATGCAAAAATTTCAGGTTCTCTTTCAGCTCTATTTATCTAGCTTTAAGTTGGTGAAATGTGCTTACAGCAATTTCTCAAAGTTATGTTGATTTTACAAATAAACAATGCTGCCTCCTTACAAATACTTCTCTGACAAAAGCAGCATTATCTTGGTATTTAAAAGGAAGCAAGCAATTTTCTCCTCAGCCAGTAAGTTGTTCTAAAGCCATTAACTTCTTTTATAAATATACATTGATGTTACTACTAATCATTAAGTACAACTTCTAACATAATCAAACTTTAATCATTAATGACATTAATTGCCAGTTTGTCACAGCCTTAGTAGTCTCTTAAGTAAGTAAAAGACTCATTTATTCTAGACTCAAGGCACTGATTCCCTGGATGATGAACACAGTTTTCCTGTTACACTAGTGAGAGTATTATCAAGACCTTCACTGAGAACTGTCATCTTGGAAGATTATAAACCAAATGTATCTTGCATTTTTCCCTCCAAAAAGAAAATTGTTTGGAGAGTGTGATGTGCATTCATTCATGCTCTTCTTTACAAGTCTCTGGATTTCCATCTTGAAAGACTTGTAGAACTTAAAGGAACATAAAGTAAAAATTTGTGGATCAGGAAATCCAGCTTACTCATTTTGTAGTGCCTTCCTTCTCTCCCTACATACCAAACCTCCAAGAGCCTTCACTCCTGATGCTCCACCTCCCACATTAGGTCCATCTCTCCAGACACATCTCTTCTTGCCACATAGCTTTTGGCACACCTCTTCCTTACTAGATCATCTTTTCTTTGGACAGCAGCAGCTAAAGTGACTTTCCAGGATATCTGCGCCTTTCTACCTTACTACTTGGATCTCTCTCCAAAGCAGGTCTATCAAGTCAACTCCATATTGCAAGAACCCAGCTGAGCACCTCCTTATTTCAGATGACAGGGCACCTATGGTAGGACACTGAGCTCTCCACCCTCACCAAAAACTGCATGTGCCCCTCTGAAGGGACTTCTCAGTGCATTAACAAAGCAAACAGTTGGCCAGTTTGCCACTGTTCCCCTGCTTTTCCAACACCTTCTCATCTCTTCCCTTCTTTTTCTCAGCCCTTCTTCTGAGTAATAAAACCAATGAGAAATAGAAATGAAACATAAGGGTGCTTAAAATCTGTGAGGACAGTTTCATTCTGCCCACGCAGCATGCCTGGGTGGGTGACAGCAGCAGAGTGAAACACACTGTCTCTCCTCATTGCTCTCCCACACTGGAAACACAACACAGAACACAGGAGTCTCAGTAACTCCAGGCTTCTGCAACCGTGGTGTTTATCTTTTGTGATTTGGGTATTTGAGTATGAAATAAAAAGGAAGCAGTGCAAAAAACAAGGCAGCAAAATCATTCCAGCCAGATACATACACTAATCAAAACATGAGCAACTGCACAGCAGTCACTTAGGTGGATACAACAACAGCAATGAATGGTGACAAATGGTGTTACACGCTTTTGGTTCACTTTATTTGATGTACAACGTATGAAGAAACTTTGAGGTATGTTATTGCTTATCAAAAAGTAGTAACAGAACAGTCTGCAGCTCTACTGCATAAACAGTAACTTCAGAAGAGAAAAATTCTTGCAAATACTTCTATCTTCATTTCAAAATCACAGTAGAGTTACAAGGATCAGAGAATATTTGGAGTAGAACCATTAGCCTGCCTAATTAAAACACAGTTATTTGGGAGTCAGTAGGTACAACAGAAAAGCCTTCCCATTGACCAATAGAGGACATTTTAAAATACAATAAATCTAGCTTAAGCTGCACTGGAAACCAAGGGTCTCCACTTAATTCAGCACACCAGTGGGAACAGATGGCGACTTTAATACCAACAGGGTAGAGTGAATGTAAAGGAAGAGCGAGATGCGGTGATCTTAGCCTACAGTAGATCCCCCAAAGGGATGGCAACTCTAGGGAGCTGGGCAGGGGGGAAACAAGGACTGGCTGGGGTGCACAGCAGGCATGGGGCAGCAGCTCCTGCTGCCTAGCTCCCTTGCATGCCCGCCCAGCCAGCCCTGCTGCCTCCCTGCCATGCTCTGGATGGAGCATCGCAGAAGGGATTACTTGGAAGAAGGACAAATCAGGCTTCATTTTAAAAAGCATCTACCTTCAGAATAGAAAAGGACATGCTAAAGTTCAAACAGGGGGTAAAGTCCAATTCTCATGGGGTTTAACACTAGGAAAATATTAAAAGGCTTGTCTTGAATAACAAGATCCTTAAGACAAATATTGAACTGCTTTCTGGAACTGGTGCCATGAGGGAACTGTAACCCTGAGGATAGGGTTACAGCAAAATGCTAAGAAACTCAAGACAAAGTCAGACCTTAACATACCCATATCTCACTCTCACAGCACTTTGAAAATATCTTTTTTTCTGTTAAAGAATCATCCATTAGCAGCAAATACTATGTTTTGATGACTTCAAAATCTGTAAATAGGCAAGTCCTGTGTTTCTTGCTTTCGCCACGTGAAATAGTTTGTGACTGTCCCAGTGACAGTTTTCCTCTATACACCAATTTCAGTATCCTCTACTTGAAGCTGTCACAATGGTATCCAAGCAGGAAGGGGCAGAATAACAGAACAGCAAATCTAAATTCACAAGACTACCTAATAAATACAGTGTTTAACTTACTGTTTAATCTGTCAGAAAAAAAAAAAAATTAATTCATCCCCTGTAAGACTGCTTAAATTATTTTGGGGGGAAATAAATAAACCCCCCAAACTTTGAAAGCTCCCAACAGGACACCCATCTTCCAATCTTTGACTGCAGTCAGTCTCATCTAAGCCATCAGCCTAACCAACTGTCTGAAGGACAAAGCCAGTTCTCAGCAGCAGCAGTGCCTGTCACTTCCTCTGTTGCTGTCCCAGACAGAACTGAACACCACTCCACCAGGAACTGCATCTCTGCCACTACCCATATGGGGCTGCATTTTTGTCCTGCGATGATAAAGCAACACAGCTTTGGAGTCCTGACCAAGATACTTCAGATGTTCATCAGGTCCAGTCTTTCCACTGACAAGAAGAGATATCAAGTTCACAGTTGGCTTCATCTATTTCTTCTCAAACAGTGGATGGACCATAGCAGAGTACGGTGTACTGGAAAAACAGCACACCCCTTTCCCATTGCTTTGTCTCGGATGCTTTTACTTTAGATTCTCTTTTCTTTGAATTTTGAACTTTTTCTTGGCATTTGTGGTCTTTTCATTTTATTTCTTTTTTTTGTATTTATTGCTTAAAGAGGAATAGTGTCAGGGAGTTACAAAAACTGGTACTGAATAAACAGATGCTAACTACACATCCAGCACATTTGCATAGGTGATGTGAAATCCTGACAAGATACAAATCAAGGGTATAAGCAAAGAAATAGATGGAACAACACACATATGCTTAATTTGTTTTGCCCTGCAAACACCCTGCCCAATCTACACGAAAGATTAATACATATAAAAATCATTCTTTATATCATTGCAATACACATCTCAATTTACTCACAAGGATACGTGTTAATGCAGTCATACCACAGCCACTGGCCTTCACAACACAGTTCACTGAGGAGAACTATGATTTCTGTTTCTGCATTAGAGGGGTATGATATTGTAAACAGCGAGTGTTCACAACCAGGCAAGCTAGCTCTGTCATTCTCCCAGTGAAGAAGTTTTTCCTCATGTTGAGGTGGAACTTCCCATGTCCCAGTTTGTGACCATTACCTCTCACACTATCACATGGCACCACTGAAAAGAGACTGGACCCTTGTACTTGACACCCACCCTTCAGATATTTGGAAACATTAATAAGACCCCTGCTCAGGCTTCTCTTTTCCAGGCTAAACAGCCCCAGGGCTCTCAGCCTTTCCTCAGAGGAGAGATGTTCCAGTCCCCTCATCATCTTTGTAGCTCTCCATTGAACTCTCTCTAATATTTCCTTGCCTCTCTTGAGCTGTGGAAACCAGAACTGGACACAATACTCCAGATGTGGTCTCACTAGTGCAGAGTAGAGGGGGAGAAGAATGTCTCCATCTGTTTGCCACACTTTTTTTAGGCACCCCAGGATACCATTGGCCCTCTTGGCCACAAGGACACATTGCTGTTCCATGGAGAACTTATTGTTCACCAGGATGCCCAGGTCCTTCTCCATGGAGCTGCTTTCCAGCAGGTCTGCCCCTAACCTGGTATTATTCCTAACCATGGTATTATTCCTCCACAGGTGTAGGACTCTGCGCTTGCCCTTGTTGAACTTCATTTGGTTCCCCTTTGCCCAGGTCTCTAGTCTGTGCTCACACTGTCACAGTCACAAGGCTGGACTGAGACACTCCACTTCCCACTAAGTCCTTATGCCCTTTAAAAAAAAAAAAAAAAAAAAAAAAGAAGAAAGAGTAAGGGAAAAAACTGACTGAACTGGAAAGTTAATGAGATCACATGGAACAAGATGTTAATACAATTCCTCCCCGATACAGTTCAGAGGAACGAACACCAGGCCATGGTGCCATCCAGCACCACACTCTGGGACTCCCAGGCTGCCTGAGAGGTGCCCTGAGCACCCACTCCCACACCATGGACTAGCCAGCCTTGCTTGGTGCCGTGTGTCCAAAAATCCCAGGAGCTCCAGCAAACAATGCTCAGAGGAGGGAAAAGTGGGAAGCATCCTAATGCCACCTCATAGACTTCAGCGCTGCAAAGACTGTAATTGTGCTCTGGGTTGGTATGGAGGAGGTAGCAACCATCTCCTTCCAAAGCCACAAGTGAGTGCACAGAACATCACTAGCTCAGAGCAGAAACACCAGAGAAAAAGCAGATCTCTCCCTGATAAAACAGAGATGTAATTATTGGCGAGACTGATAACTTTTAAGGTTGGTTACTCCTCTCCACTATACGACCTTGTTAACATTAAATGGCATCTTTCACCAGCTGAATTTAAAATCAGAAATCCTGCAGTTTACAGGAATGACATTAGAGGAGAAAAAAAAAAAATCCAGCCCTTCTTATTTGTCTTCATGTGCCAGAGAAATGTGATGACACTTTCTCTGATGCATTCCTGAAGGTATGTAATACTAAGGACTCTTCAAAATAAAAGCCTCTTAAATCAGACAGTCCAAGTAACACATTTTTCTCCCTATCTCAGTTACTTATGTCTCTAAAATTAAAGATATGCCCTCAGTTTGCAGGAGAGGGAGGCAAAATAATCACTGCCTGAGCAACACTTATTATACTAATAAGAACCAAGAGAAAGCTCATGAGTTAGTTAATAATCCTATCCTAAAAGCATCACCTCAACAGCATGTAGTTAATATAGCCTGAGGTTCACACACAACAGTGACAGAAACCAAAACACTGGAGAGCCAGTCATTAGGTAGAGTGTCCCTCCTGTGTGCTGGATAAATAGGAGTCTCAGAGAAACGTTGTATGCAGCCAACGTGACCATAAAGGAGAACATTAAAATATGCACATATGATAAACCACAGTATGACTACTTGGGCAACCTTAAATCTGCCATTTTCTCCCTTTTGAGAGCTGACTCCACCACTCCACTGATGGTCTTTTAATGTAGGGAAGCTTTATCTTTATGTGAGATTAAAAAAATAATTAAAAATCTGTCCTTTCTCTTTAGATTTTTAAAGAAAAAAAACACCAAAAAAACATTGGGTAAAATATCTTATGTCCAAGCCCTTCAGGAGGCTGAGAACTGCCTCCCCCAGCAAACAGGGATGACAGTGATGCTTGCTCCACAGCCATAGACCAGCCCTGGAGGACCCTGCCCAGCACAGCATCCCCCCAGCCAGGCCAAGGAGTGGACCTGCTCACAGAGTGGATGAAGCAGCAGCAGCACTTTGTTCGGGGCTGTCATGAAGCCAACAGAAATTGAATGGAAACATTCAAGGGAGACATGTCCAGCATGTTCCTCCCACTCACAAAGGAGGAAGAGGAGACAGAGAGGGTGCACTATGTGAAGTGCTGTAAAGAAAGATGCAAACCAGTTCTGATACAAACTTCCAGTGCTGCAAGTCAGTGCTCCCAGCACAGCTCTAGGTAAATAGAAAAATGCCTTGATACTGTGTGGTATGACACTGGGGCACCAGCATCAGATGGCTCCACTACATACACTAACTAAAGAAGAGCAGTATTTGAGGTAACAGGAATGATGGAATATAATCAACAACCCAAACTCATTCTGCAAGATTTAATGGCATACAATACAGAACCAAGTAATTGTTTCAGTGGATTAACCCTCACCTCTAAAAAAGGGGTCAGACAAAGCTTAGGCAATAAATTAAATTAATTTGAGTATCTGGTAATCCTCACCAGCCAAAAGCAATCCCTAAGCAGTAATATTAACTTTACTTTTAACTTTCCCAAAACATTGCTTTTTATTCTTTTAAAAAGCTTCAAAGAAAGTTATTCTAAATACTTGTAAGTGAAAAGAACCTGTTTACCTGTTCCTTCCTGAGAATCAAAACTACTTAATTCTAGATTCCCATAGCTTATGTTAGTTCCTAATTAAGGTACACACCCAAAGTCTGATTCTCCTCAGCCATAAATATGGAACATCTAATGAAAAGTGATCCACACCTTATGATAGAAATTTAAGGTGAAGTACTTTGGAAAGAGGAATTCATTCAAAATCCAAATTAATTACAATAAGACTCTTCTGATTGACTTAGTGGACTTTGACTTCAGTATTTAGTAGCTGTGCTCTTAGAAACCAGAGTGAACATCAAACAAGAAATGTGTTCTGACTTAGAGTACTCTCACCTTCAGTGTACCATTCACCTCCACTGCACTGTTCCCCCGTGAGCATTTAAACCAATTTTTACACTTGAACTTGCCAGCAATCAGTGCTTTCCCACTTAGAGGATTTCAGAACAAAGTCTTTCAACGACTTAAATATTTTAAATCCTGGGGGCAGGGGGGAAAGCAGAAGTCCTTAGGAATCATGCAGTATTCAAACAGTCCCTGCAATTTTGAGAAGCAAACAAAGTAACCACAAAAGGATTCTCAGTTTCTCGTTCATCTCCCTCACCACCAGAAGTGGTCCAGGTCAGCTCCTGCTGGCTGCCTCCACAGTAATTTATAGAGCAAGACATTGTCTTTTGTACGTATGAGATGAAGTCACAAGGACTGCAGAGGTGACAGTGCCATGCTATTTCTTATCAGGAGCTTTCAATGAAACAAAAAAAGTTTACAAACCCTATGAAAACAACCAAACCCACACAAAAACCCACACTCACAAAGCCCAGCCAAACAAAACAAAACAAAAAAAAACCACAAGCACCCCAAAACCCAAGAATCTTTCTTTGTGTTTTGAAGTTAAATTGGAGAAAGAAACAGCACCTTTCTAAGGTATACAGTGATTACTTTGTTCCTGAGGAATGTATGCACGACAGCTACAGATGCTGCTGCTTCAGCAGAAATTTTATCTCAAGAGTTTCTTTAAGAGATATTTTCCATAGTTTGGCTATGACCCCACAGGTTCACAGAGGGCACATCAGTACCACGCTGTGGATCTTCATTTGGAAATGCTTCTGCACATCCAAATGCTGGGATACTTCCACCATCAGCCCAGATAGACAATTTTCTTCCTAAGGTTAATCTTTGTGCCAGAGCCAATACAGAGCCTAGGGTACACAGGGAGGTAGGCAGAAGCACAAGAGAAGCTGGGATCTCAACTGCCACCCTCCGCAGGCCCTGGTGGCTCCAAGGCACTTTCACAAATATAACCCATTTGATCAACGCATCTTCACTGCCAAATGAATAACCCAAGGAAGACAACAGCAGTCTCAGGGAAGGACTTCATCAGTCCCCTTTGCTATGTTTGCTGCTGCCCTCAAGGAAGAGAAATTAGAACTGAAAGGGAACAGAACTGATTTAACAAACATGGAGCTGGAAGTGCTTTCTGTGGATCTTTGACTAGGTTTATGGTCTTACCTCAGATATCCTAGACAAAGCCACAAGTTACATTAAGAATAGTTAATGGGCTCAGGTTTGGAGGCAGTCCTAAACCACCACACTTTAATATACATGCTCCCACTGCCAGGCTGCAAACAAAGAGAAGACTAATACCTCACCCTCTGCAGCTGAGAAGAATAAAAAAAATAATTAAAAATCAAACCACAGCAGATGTGCTGCTCTGCTGGGAGGTTCTCACCAGGTTCAGAAAGCTGGCAGAACTGGCACCAGGCAAAGGAACACATTTGCACAGAGCTCTGGTGGCCCGTCCACAGCTCCACTTTGCTGAGGGTGGAGCAAAGATCCCTTTCCACCTTGAAATGGGAAAACAGCAAGAGAAAAAAAAATAATTCTCTGAAGTCTGACTACACAACATTTGAAATCCCTGCTCCACATCCATCCTACTAACCACAACCCAATCCTTACAGAGACATGGGGATACTCTTCGGAGAAAGAAAATGGTAAGTCAGGTAGGAAGAGTTGAACTCTGCTGTTAACAGGGGAAAGCAGCCCCACTTCCCAAGTAAATTCTCAGAGGCCATGCTGCATCCTACCAACCTTATAATATCCAAGGTGGAGGCCAGGGGAGTAAGAACATAAGAGACAGGGTGCTAGTGCAACACTGATAGGAGACAATGCTGTATAGGCTTTAAACTCCCACCTCTTTTAGGAAAGCTCTCATTGCTATTATCACAGGTTTTCATCCAATATTACCATCAAAAAATGATTAGGCTGGTGGAAACTGAATTTTCAGTTTGTTTATGTTCTACAATTGACAACAGTTTGTTCATAGCCTGAACTACTCCCCTGAGGAGCATTAATCAATTCCCTTTGCTGTATATGGATGTTTCACACAGTTTGCAGGCAGAAAAAAAAATAATTCAAATGAGATAAAGTGATTGCAAGAAAACCCACAAAAATCAGACAGAATAACTTAAATATTTTATCTTGGTTTTTTTCCCTAGTATGATGAAAAAAGAAACCTCTGACAATACATTGTTATATACCAATTTGCTTCTATCCCAGCACTTTTAAAGGATAAGAATGTAGTAAGACAGGCCAAGAATAATAAAAGTAAATAGGTCTCTTAAAGGCTTTTTTCCCCCCCCATCACAGGCACTCAAAGAGGACTTGACTAAATAGCTTTCTTGCCCGTGTGTACCATACAAATAACTCATTCTACTGAGTGCTACCAAAAAATGGGCTTTTTGCTCACCACATTATAACAATTTTTTATTTAAATTTTACAGCAATAGTGAAGCATTGCAGGAAAAAAATAAAAGTATGTAATAGACCATATGATACCTGCACCAAAGCAGGTTTTTGATTTTCTAATCAAATTCTCTTAGATTTTTTTGAATAGTTTTGCACACTTCACTACCCACCTCATTCCTCCTCCTTTGTCAGAGGGACTCAAGGCACATGCAGGAATTAACAGTTCCCTGACATTAAAAATTTATTCCTTATAGATCACAAAACAGACTACTGCAGCCACCACAGGAATGTCCTCATCAGTTAGCTAGTCAGTACCCAAGAGACAGTCTGAAGACATGGCAAGGGGATGTGGAGGGCAAGTGTGGAGGTGGGAGTACAGCGGGGAAGTTTTAAAAGAACAGTGGAAGAGTGGAATTATTTTTTCTTCTCATGAGGAAAGAAAAGGCCAGGAGAGGAGGGACATGAATAACATTGTGATATCCTACTATGCTTTCTGTCTTCAAGGCTTGTTGGGGTAGGTAGAGCTACAGCCTGCAACGAGAGGCTCTCAGTGCTTCCAGCTGCCTTGCAAGGCACAGCACTGGGACGGGATTTATGCTGAAGTGCTGCCATAGCATCTGCTTGGACATACCCAGCTGCCCAGCCTCAGTTTCAGCAGGAGACTGATACTGACACAACTGACCAGGCAAATTCCTACTTTGTCTCAGCAGAGGAGATGGTGGCACATCTTTCCCTGGAGCTCCTCCAGTGATGACAGTAAACAAGATTACACTTTTGATGTCTAAGTTCTCATAGTCAAACTAAGCTCACCCAGTTGCTCAAATTCAGACCCTGGTGACTGCCCAGGACTCAGGGAACGAGTCTCAAACCAGAAAAGTTCAACACCTGATTATCATTTCACTACCAGCATGGTATAAAGCTCTGGGTATTTTGGCTTTGCTGGTGTTGCTTCTTTTCAAGAAACTACAGCACAACAACCATACCCTGCAAAGCACCGAAGTCCCCAAGGTACCCTTAACTTCATGTGTGTGGCTTATCCGAGATCTATCTCCTCAAGCAATACTGCACTCCAGGATGGTTTTGTCTGCTATGTTAGCAGCCTAATAACAGCCTAATTAGTTGTATTAAGCCAAACCTATTAATAAACACCATTTTAAAGCAGAACTATGCATAATTCAGGCATATTAATAAAACTTTTATCTAACTGAAGAAATAGCTCTATTTCACTCAAATAAGTAAGTTGGAAAATGGGCTCTTTGGTAGCACTCTGGAAAAATTACCTCAGATTTTTTTATTACTAGTGAAAACTACCTTTTTTTTTTTAAATACCAGTGATTATTTGTTCTCTGCTTAAAACATAAAAATAGCTTCTTGAAAATAATTATGCACACAAGATCAAAACACTACCACAAACACCATTTGAAAACTTTGCTTTATGTATTATACTACCCTAGTGTCTCCTAGTTCTGCCCATCTTTAAAACCCTTTTGACACACCAGCACAAGCTGCTTGTACATCAGCAAAGCAGCCTGGCCCAGCTGGAATAGGTTTGCAGGGCAAACCAGTTGCCACCAAGGCCTCAGCTCTCCACCCCACATTCACA
This sequence comes from Megaceryle maxima, assembly GCA_024605025.1. NCBI lineage: Eukaryota > Metazoa > Chordata > Aves > Coraciiformes > Cerylidae > Megaceryle > Megaceryle maxima. The sequence goes on along the minus strand of JANHGN010022855.1, from coordinate 28,470 downwards.
TATCAAAGGTTTTGCTGAGACTAGCTCTAACCTAGCCCTAGGCTGGACACTCAATAGGCAGTGGAGCATCCTCACAGCACCCTGCCCTCCCTGGAGCTGGGCTGTGCTCACCATACCACACTGCAGAGAGATCCAAGGCTCAGTAACAGGGAACAAACAGGGGCCTCAATTCAAAAGCACTGTCACCCTTGTTCTGAGCTGAAATGCTAAAATAGAGGAAGCTGTTAATTATTTCCCAAAAGTACAATAAACTAAGCACAACATTTATCTACCTGAAGAAATATTGACCAGTTGTGGGATTTTTAAGTTGTTTTTTTTAAACCAAACAATTAGGGTTTTGAGACAGGGAAAAAGTGAATGCATTCTCCCTTACTTTCTAATCCAATTGCTTAAATTTGTAAAAAGGTGTTAATGCTAAGAAAATATCTTGTCTCTGTGTCAGTTCTCTTTGCTATAGATTCTGACAATTCTGTAAGAACTTCACAATACCTCTGTTTCACCTAAACAATATATACATGTGAAAACACGCTACCTTTGGGGTATGCTGAGAGGGCAGTGACAAAGTATTAACAGCCTTATTATTGCTCCCAAACCATTAAAAAGAAACAGCTCTATCCTTAAGGAGATGACATCCTCCATTGTGAACAACTCACTAAGCTGTGCCTGCATTTTCATCCCGATTCCCAACACACTGCCAACTACAGCCACCCAGCTTATCTCAGGGATGCTACCTTTGAGGATCTTACACTCATCTGACCTAGTAAAACAAAGCTTGTTTGTGACAGAGCCATGGTTCCCCAGAAAAGCTCTGGAAGACAAATATGACTTCTCAAGAGCATGTTTTCTTTGCATCTTTTCACACCGAGAAGTTTTCTGCCATTTGCTGCCTATAGAATAGTATTCAAATGGCAAGGTCATGTGCACACGTGAGCAAAGTTACTACCCTGCTCACCCTTAAAACTTCAGTAGAAAACAGAATTTTTCATAGACCACAGGATCAAATGGAACCACAAGCACTCTCCTAAAGCTGAGATGGAGGGGCTTTTTGCAGTTGGGTTTAAATGCTTTTTATTTCATTTTCTGTTCATCATGTAAAAGCTTTATAATGTTAGTGCAAATACATTACTCATGGAAGTGAGAAACCTAGGGTATCAGCCTGACCTATGCAGGCTGTGAGCAAACTGAAAGAGAAAACAAATGGATTCTGACTTTCTTGAGACCGTCATCAAGACTTTTTTCAGCAGTTTAGACTGCTGTTAGGTAAATGCTGACAAAATACAGTGTTGAGGAAATGTTTTTAGCCATTTTTCAATTACGTGTTCAGAAATCATGCACGTTGAAGATCAAGCCAATGAAACCATCTACTGCTAATTTTACCCACTAGCAAGAGATTGCCTTTTTTCAGTTGCTTATACACTTGCCAGCTTTCAACTCTTCAAGCTGAAATTTTTCATATCAGGTGCCTGCCTGTAAAGACCAAAAAAATTTAGAAGTATCAAAATTAGCAGTTCCAAGAGTTTCTAAGAAAAAAAAAATGTTGCCTTGCCAACATTTGAAGCGTGGTCAGGAGAACGTTTAAAAGATGTAATTGGACACAAGGACCTACACTTTGAGGATCTGACTTTGTGACCTTTCTAAAGTGCATTTGAAAGAGCTTTTTGTGTGTAACATCCCATTAGATAAGGAGCTCAGTTAAGTTCACCTCAGCTTGTAGCTTAAATGTGAAAAGCATGCCCCACTGTTCTTGCAAGCTGTCTTTTGCCATAGAAGTGGAGAGGGTGGGCAATCACTTGTAGAAAGCTTGCAAGAATCAGGACCTGGAGCATTTGTATTTTCCTTCTGAAATCTGTTTCCACTGGAAAAAAATGTTATGCATATAGCCAAGAGCTAAGAAACTCTCTAATTATTGATGTTCACAGCTGATACCCTACCCATGCTCAGAAAACAGAAAGCAGAGTCCATCTCCAATGTCCAATCTTCCCTGCAGACTTTCAAGGTTTTCAACGTGAAACTATTTTCACCAGGCATGAACAGCAATGTAATGGACAAAGAAGTGAAGAGTCAGCTCCCCTCATCCTTGGGCGGTAGCAAACCCAGCAGAAGCTGAGTGTGTCAAGAAACAAAATGAGTAAGCAATTAGTGGGTGGTTCAATATGTTCATTTTCATCCACTATTTCCATTTCAAGTGTCAGCTTCCCAAAACGTATTTAATCTGTACTATAAATTTAGCTTCCAAAACTCCTGCCATGCTGTTCAATGAAACAGCCTGTACGTATTCATGTAAAAGGAAATATTGCACAAAACCCTAATGACAGCAAGGGCCCTCGTATGAAATCTGTTGCAGCTACATTTGCTTCCAGATCTGAAATAAAATGGTAAAAGCTTTTTTGGCTGGATGGATCTAATGAAAAACGAGAAGCAATCCCTGCCATTTTTTCCTTCACTACATAGTCTGCACCAAGCTTTCATCCAGCAACAGCAGCAGACTGCTCAGTGTTGTCAAAGAGATTTCTGTGGGTTGTTAATCATGGCTGTAGACTCTATAATAATATCCTTATAACTCCCGATTAAAGCCCACTGTTGTGTTGGAATAACCACATTCCACCACTCTTGTTATTTAACCTTCAATATCTCCTGTAAATGCAATAGAATTAATGAAAATGCTTTTCACAGAAATCACCAAATGTCTTTGGTTGGAAGAGACCTTCAAGATGTCCTCATGAAGGGACTAGAGGAAAAATCTTATGAGATGCTGAGGGAGCTGGGGTTGTTCAGCTTGGAGGAGACTCAGGGGGGACCTCATCACTCTCTACAAATACCTGAAGGGAAGTTGTAATGAGGTGGGGTTCAGGCTCTTCTCCCAGGCAAATAGTGACAGGACGAGAGGGCATGGCCTGAACCTGGGCCAGGGGAGGTTTAGGTTGGATAGTAGGAAGCAATTCCTCATGGAAAGGGTGATGAGACACTGGGATGGACTGCCCAGGGAGGTGGTGGAGTCGTCATCCCTGGAGGTGTTTAAGAAAAGATTGGATGTGGCACTTAGTGCCATGGTCTAGCTGATGTCATGGTGTTAGGCCATAAGCTGGACTTGATGATCTTGGAGGTCTGTTTCAGCCTCAGTGATTCTGTGATTCTGTGATCTAGCTCAACCTTCGATCCAGCACTGCAAGCTCACCACTAAACCATATCCTTAAGTACCAGGTCCACACACCACTTAAATGCCTCCAGGGATGGCAACTCCACCACTGCCCTGGGCAGACCATTCCAATGTTTGATAGCCCTTACAGTGAAGAAATGTTTCCTAATATCCAGCATAAAGCTCCCCTGGCACAGCTTGCATCCATTCGCTCTGGTGCTGTCACACATCACCAGGGAGAAGAGGCTGTCTCCCTGCTCGTTCCAGCCTCCTTTCAGGTAGTTGGAGGGAGTGATAAGGTCTTCCCCTCAGCCTCCTCTTCTCCAGACTAAACAGCCCCAGCTCCCTCAGCCACCCCTCACAGGACTTGTGCTCTAGGCCCTTCACAAGCTTTTCTGGACACGCTCCAGCACTTCTACGTCCTTCTTATAGTGAGGGGCCCAGAACTGAATGCAATATTCAAGGTGTGGCCTCACCAGTGCCAAGTACAGGGGGTCAATCACCTCCTTATTCCTGCTGGCCACAGTGTTTCTAATACAAGTCAGGATGCCACTGGCCTTTTAGGTGAAGCTGTGAGCACTGCTGACTCGTATTTAGTCGAGATAACCTTCACTGTAACATGCAGAATTCAAAGAAGGGTTCCTCCTTATAAAAAAGACAGATGAAAATCACCTCCCACAGCCCTAGAAGGAATGACAGCAGCTGTAAAAGCTCTCTCCTCTCTCTCTCCTGCTACAGCTGGCTCTCACCAGCCCCACTGCTGGCTATGTTAGCAGTATGTCAACTAGTTTAATCAAGGGGGGGGTGGGGGATGTTAAAAAAACCAAACCAACCAAAATCAACAAAACAGCAAAGAGGAGGGCAGGATATGTCACACCTTTCCCAGTGCAAGACAACAGCAGGACACTTTGCCAGGCAGTGCCCCTGCTTGCATCATGCCTACCTCAGCAAATTTTCCACAAGGCCAGACAGTCTCCTCTGCAGTCAAGGGTGCCTGCTGCAATCTGGTCCTACAGCTGCAAACCATAAATATCTGCCTAGAGGAATAGATGCACACCCACTGCAGCAGGATCTCTGCAAAACTCCTTTGGCATTTTGTTCAAGAGGTTCAGGCTGACATGGCAGTCACTGAACTCTTAACTTTTGTCTAACAGCAGATGAAGATACCATTTTTTACTACAGGATGAAGCACTGAGCAGTACCACAAGTACTGACTGACCCAGAGAGAAAGCCAAAGCACCCTCAGAGGCTGTAACTTTGAACTGGTTGCTATGCCCATGATAGTGAAAGGCATCTCTCAAATGAGAAAAGGAAAATAAAACCTTTGCAATAGGAAAAGGGCTAAACAAAGGGGCCATGACTTCTGTAATCAACGCTGTGAAAAAAACAACAGGCTCTCAAGTAAGAATTGTTACTAATAGTAAAGCAACATTTAGTGATAGGTAAGAAAAACTTACTGATCCAAGCTCAGAACATACCCCTACAGTGATAGTAAAGGGGGAAAAATTGCCCTCATGATTTATTACACACCTATCAAAACCCATTACTCAGTCTAGCTGAGTGGGAGAGTGGAACTTTGCAAGCTTGGCATAGATCAGGATTTACTGTGTCAGTTCTAATAATAATTGTCACTTTGCTCTGAAAATACGATAAAAATGACAAATATTAAACAATGGATTGCAAACCTAAAGCTGTTGCAGTTGCACAAACTGTTAAACCTCCTATTTATGTTGTTAAAAATCATATAGTCTCTCTCTGTGCTCATCTAAATAGTCCTGCAGAAGTAAATTATTTGAAAATGCGCACGGAGCAAGCAGGCAAGGCCTGGAATTACTACTTATTATCAATGAGCAATACTGTGGGCATTCCTTCAGGTCTTGTTCCAGATCAAGTATGTAGTGTGGCAGTAACTGCACACAGAACACTCCTCAGCAGTAGGAGAGTTTCAAGCTCACCACCTGATCTCAAGAGTCCAGCAAAAAGAGCATGGTGATGATGCAGAAACTGCATGAGCAAAGCCTGAGATCCTTCTCAAATTCTGCCATGGCTCTTTTTGAGCAGTCGTCAGCTCCACTGACTTTTCTCTTTTGACGCATTACGGATCAAACTGGAAGGTTAACAGAAAGTAAAGCCAACATTTTTCTTTCTGGGGTATGACACGCATGTTTTCCTCCCTGTCCATCAAGAGACAAGCATGATTTGCTTCCCCACTGATAAGGCTGGAGCACAGCTTGAGGAACCAAACTATTAGGATTAAGGGGCTGTTCTATAATTAAAAAGTTTATGGGCATCCATCCTTAGCCTTGCAACATACATAAAACCTTGAGCTCTCCAGGCAACTGCTAGCAGTTTTTAGCAGGTCTTCCCTAGTAGCACTACAGTAAGTTTTCTACTGAACCATGAGTCTTGTACACAAGCAGATTTATTTTTACAGTGCCCACAAATGGAGAGAAATCTTCAGACCTTGTTTGTCAGCAGCTACTGCTGAACTCTAGTCAACAATTATCCCATTACTATAATGATTAACATTGATGAAAATTCCTTTCTCTAAATATTTGCAATATCCTTATCAGCAGTGCATCTGATATGGTGCTTTACTGCTTGGGTGTTGACAACTCTACTAGTTGGTGACCTCAGCAAAATTGCAGGTCAGCTAAAATCATGCACCCAGGTATAACTTCTGTATGTGATGAACTCCAGGATTTGAGACTGAAAAAATGCTGCTTTGAGAAAACACTGCAATTTGCCTAGTACTCGGTTTTCCAATGAGCTGCAAACCCATTACTCTTGCAAGTACATCACCCTTTTTATCCTGTTTTTATGAAAACTGGACAAAGACCTATAATGCCAGTGGGTATGGAGAGAAGACCAATATATCAGTCCTCAAATGGACTTAGTTTTAATTCAAATTCTAACCTCCTGCTTAATCCTAAAAGCTATGCCACTTCTTGACAAAAAAAAATCAAGTTATTGCCCACAGAGCCACAAATATTACCATCATTTACCACAACTGACCCTGAATTTTTCAAATGCAATACCAAGCTGTGAGCTGAAAAGCTGCCTGCAGGTTCCAGAGAGAGTAGTGAAACAGATTAAGACAACTTTTTTTTTCTATAAAAAAGGGAAAAAAAAAAAAAAAAGAGCCTGGATTTCTTTACCAAGCCTATTCCACACTTAGGAAAACAGACAGGACTGGCACAATGATTCAATTTACTTTTATTTGTAAAGAAAAAGTTATTTCTCTTATGTCTCTTGCCTATTGCAAAGCCTCATTAGAAGTTTAATAATAACACACCCTCCTACAGTGGTCCCACCCCAACTAACACTGCATGTTTTCAACTTTTTATTTTGTTCAGTGGAAGAGTAAGAGGCCCAAGCACACCTTGCAAGCTGGGCCAAAAGTTTGGGTATCCAGAGTGCCAGTAACTTCTGTAGCACTGACCAAGTCTGTACTCTTCACCCACATTCATTTAGTCTCATACTGAGCCATTTGACTTTGGATGAGTGAAGAATCAGAAACAGATGATCTGCTGCTACACATAGGCTCACAACGCAAGAGGCTCCAAACAAAGTCCTGACCCAAGTGATGGCAAAGACACTTTTAGATCATACATCTCCCATGCCTATTTTTCTGTTAAATCACTTGCTTGTGTTTATATCAGAAAAGGGCTCAACAAACACAGCTGCGTGGGTTTAGATCTCAATTCATGGGTTTTCAAATGAATGTTTGTGTAAGGCAGATCAGTCTCACACCCTTTTTTACTTACTGCACATTTCAAATAGTCATCACATACACAACAGCTTCACTGCTGAATGTCTGCTACATGTTGCTGAATTCACAGAAAGCGTTGTGGTTTTTATCCAGAAACTCACTCAAATCAAATCAGTTTTGACTGGAGCATCTAATGTCCTTTTTACCTGTCAAAAAACAAACCAGGCTTCTTCCAAATATGTGCAAGATACGAAGTTGTATGAAAGCATGTATATTTTTATCCTTTACATGGCATTTTCTGTACCTATTTGTCCAGACGGTCACTTTTTTGACCAAGAAAGAAAATTGCCAACTCTGAAAATGAGTTTCACAAAGATAGGACTAAATACAATCTTAGAATAATTTAGGCTGGAAAAGACATTCAAGCCCAATCATAATAATAATTTGGATTACAATATAAAAGCTCATGCTTGTTTTATAAAATTCTTTTCTATTTGTCCCAGGAGGAATGAGAAGTTACCCCAGCTCTGCTACTTCCCCTTTCTGAAAGGAGTCGTGTACAATGAGGGGGTGTTGGGTGTGTGCTTGTGTCTCCTTTTAATTCTTTGTATTTACAAAGGCTTTAGCTCACAGGGAACACTCCTATGGGTCAGCAACAAACCAGCTTTACTGAATCCACAGTATGTTCCTGCTGGCCTACATCAGAGCTGACTTTACTGGCTTCTAGCAATAAGTGACACGAGGTTACAAAGGTGACACCTCTAAAACAGGGTCTTTGTACACATTAGCAGAAGATGCAGCACACAAGGATAAGATCAGCATTCAAACAACATTGAGCATGCAGAATTTGCATAACAGACATAACTTCTTCAAACATTCACTAGGGCACTGAGAAGACTCTCCCTTTAACATGAGCCATCATGACACTAGAACCACAGGCTTACCAAATGTTTCTAGGCCAACATCAGAAATGATCAGTAAAACTACCCAAAGACAGTTGAGATGTAAGCAACCTAAAGATGATATTGTGTCCGTGTGGGCAAACTGTTTCAATGCCCTGTCTCATTCCTATGTTAAAAAACTGCCTCCGTTCATATCCATGAAGCCCCATCCACAAGCTTGTAGTGGATAAAGGAAGGCAGTATCTGCCTCAGACTACCTTCATAGTGATCTACAACACCAGTTCAGTGGGAGGTTGTCTGGTTGACACTGAGGGCAAAGAACAAACCCACGCATACAGAAGTGGTGCTTTAAAAATCCACTGCCATGATTAGAACGAATAATCCAAGAGATAAACCTCTCATTTCTCAGAGTACTCTAGTCCATATTGTATTAGTCTGTAGCAGAACATTCTAAGCTTCTGTTTACATTATGCGAATTGCTTGGGTAGGAAAAAATATTTATGAGCTATTTTTATATTTACAGGCTAAAACCTCTGTGTCTCAATGACAATATTTTCTTCTTTGCATATCCCTCATCCAAACCTGTGACAAATTCTGGATCTATGTGGTACCAACATTTTTCAGCAGAGAAGTATCATTTGGGAGAACACTACCACCTTCTTTTTGTAACACAGTTGCCTACCCAAAAAGGTTGAGCTAGTCCACATTTATCCTTTAAATTGACTTTTATAGAAGCTTATGTAATAGCAACACAATTTAATACCCCAGGCTTAGCTTTCTTTCCAAGGCCAGACACTGCTGTTACAGTAGGGCCTATGCTAATAGGCTGATGCTGTGAGGTCTTTGCTACCTTATGCTATTTTGCTTCACACATTTTTAACACCATTAGTGTTATTACTATTGACCGAGTGATGAGGAGAGTAGAAGTCAATTAGAAGCCTGTAAGAATGAGATGATCCAGCAGTTTCCTCCACAGCTAGTTATCCTTAAGTCACTTCAGCACAGTAGCTAATGCCAGAAAAAGCTCATCCTTTAAACCCAATCTCTACTTCAAAGTACATAAATATTTTGTTAAAGCATTTTCATAAGGCCCAGCTAATCATTTAGACATCTTTCTTGGGATTAACAGCCCAAAACAAAGGTTTTGCTAAAGAAGAGTATTTTAATACAAACTATATCCCTGAAAAGCCTGAAGGATTTTATGCGTAACCAACCCTGCAGTTATCTCTACTTCCTAATTTCACACCAAAATTGACAAAATGAAGACAGGAAGAGGAAATAATAATTCATCCATCAGCTTTGAGACTTCTCTAGACCTTGGAAGAATCACTGAAATAGTATTTAGAGGAAGGTCCCACCCAGCACAAGAAATGCTGGCATCTTCAACCCCTCTGAAAACAGAGCTAAAGAAGCAATCCATTTCCATTGATATTTACAAGATAAACTGAGAAATAAAACATGTGTTTACAGTTAGTTGGACTTGTTTTAAAACATCTTAATATGAAATAAGCTAAAATACATCTTACCCAAACTGTAACTGTATAAGCAAATTTTATATATTAATTACATCTAAACTTATTTTGACCCAATGGTTTCTGTTGGACAGGAAAGGTATTACCAGTAAACTAACCCAAGGGAGGGGGTTTGTTCTGTTAAATCACACTGTTAAATGAATGGTCACGCTAGCCAGGAAAGCAGTGCATTGCTTTAAAATACTGCTTTACAGTAGGATTGACATTTGAAATGTTGTAGCTCCCCAGAAGAAAGGGAAAGCACCTTAGCTTCCTTTATTTGGCACTGGAAGACTGTCACTAAACATTCTGCAGTAATATGTTCCTTAACAAAGATGCAATAAAAATATTTACAGATTCAACTATTACAAGGCTTGGATCATCAGAAAATAGCTATTGTAAAACAAAGCATCTGAAGGGACAGTGAGCAAAAGGACATTTCAGAACATAAACTCTGTGGTGAGGCCAAACATAGCAACTGCGCAGGGAAAAGAAATGGGGATGGTCATTAGAAGCCACTGCAAAAACAACAACAACAAAAAAAAAACCACAAAACCAAAACGAAACAAAACAAAACAAAAAACCAAACAAAAAAAAAAAAAAAAAAAAAAAAACCCAAAAATCAGCATGATAAAGAAAAGAAATTACACTACTGAATAAACATCCTCTGAAAATTAGAGGTAGAAGTCACTTGAGTCATTACATGGAACAAAAAGCTTTGAGGAATGAACGCAACTGAATGTCCTTGCCCCATAATCCCACAGCTCCACAGTAAGGTACTCAGGCTCTGCACTCTTCTTTGCTTACAACTCAAGTCCTTACCCCTGAAAGCCTGAAGTTGCTTCTCAAATACCCTTGTCTAACTCACTACATCCCTTCACACTCAGCAAGGCTGGGCACTCTACTGCAGGAGAGAGCAGCTCCCTAGACGGCCTCCCCGTCCAAGCGCAGAGCTGCAGGGACTCTGCCAGAAGTTACGAACTCTGCAGCACCCTCCTCTATCAGCATCAGCAGTGAGTTCCAAAGGATGGTCACAAACAGCTTTAGCAACTGGACCTTAGTAGGAAAATCCTGCTTAGAATATTATGCAATGTGTCTTGCACAGCTTTTCCTTACACGACCCAAGCATGGCAGTTAGAAATGAGAAAACACAGTTCCCAAAATTAAAGCCTCCAGAAAATGTCCCCTTGATTACCTGAAGTGTTCTAATGGCCACCTAAAGAAATAATCAATTGGTAACTAGAAATTGCAGATAGGAATTAAGAATTTCTTGGCCTTAAATACTGTGCTGGGGGAAAAAAATCAGTAACAGAAAGTTAGTTATGATAACTCATCTTCTTAAGTAGTGCCACAGTTATGGCTCTGTCACTCAAAGTATATGCTGTATACAGCAGCTCCAGGAGTGCCAGTCCAAAGGGACAATATCCTGCCTGGTGAGAACATGCAGATTCCACAGAGCCAACCAAATCCCAAGGTGAAATTGTTCTGGCCTTGCCAAAAACAAACAAACAAACAAACAAAAAAACCAACAAAAAAAAAACCACCCACAACACACAACCAACCAGCCAACCAACCGCAAACCACACACAAAAACCACCACACACACAAAAAAACAACCAAACAACAACACCACACACAAAAAAACCCCACACCACCAAACAAACCAAACACAGTATTTCCAGTAACTGACTTCAGTAAAATGATAGAGAACAATGAAGCTGAGAAAGTGACAATATTCCACCAAAAAGGGAAAATTCTGGGTCTAAAGGGTTTCCATCAGTCTGCAAAAAAATGAGAATGAGAAACCTAAACAGCTTCAGGACATAGTCCAGCAAAACGTGAATACTGAACACTAACCAGGATCAGCATCCAAGACTTAAGCTTTTCATATGATTTGGAAGAGTAATGTATATACAATCTCCATCCTTATATCATAAAAGGAAGAATCATTTGCAGAAAGATAGCAAAACATAAATATACTAAAATTTACTCTTATAGCAGCATCTGGTTTTAACTAACGAGTAGTAACAAGTAGCATTTGTCATATTTATGACAAAGGCATTAACATCAATTTCAGTAAAAGCTGCTGTGAAGGCAGCAACGCTTTCCCTCCTGTCATGGAGACTGGACAGCTGTGGCCAGCAGGGAGCCTGGCTATCCAGGCTGGGGCTGCAGCCAAGCACCCCAGCACAGGAGACATTGCATCCTCTTTAACCTCTCTGGTAGCAAAGCTGAGAGAGAAGAATACAACATCCTCAAAGCTGAATGGAGAAGAAAAAAAAAAAGTATTTAATTTTTGTTCTAATGCAGTGGTTTAAAAGTCTCATCCTTCTGGAAAGCAATGCTCCTTCATCGCAAAGATGCCTCTCATGAAATAAAAGAATCTTTTTGCTGACTTTTCTGTGCCTTCTCGTTTCTTTCTCCAACCTTCTATTTTTAATCAGTGCTGTAACCATACTGCTTTTGGGGAAGAAGCTTATAAAAACACCCACCTCCTGAACTGAATTGTGCTGCACAGTGTCCTTGTAAATGTTAGAATTAGAGTGTGTCTGCCTGTCTTACCATCTTAAAATGCTTTGTGTGCACTGAACTTGTATCTTCTTTGTCCAACATCTCATATTCCTCCCCCAAAAGACAAAGCAGAGGGTTTTAATCTCTAAAATAACTTACACACTTCAACTAAAGACTCTCCACTACCTTATTATGGCAACAAAAATAATATAGTTTTAAATAGTATTATAGGGGTTTGACAAAATAAACAGAGTAACTCCTACATGATCCAAAGTTTGTTTTCATGCAGAAACTATCATTCCATATTCTTAAGTCTTGGGACACTGGTAGAGCCTCCTACAGAAAGAGCTCCATACTTTTGTCAACTATAAAACAAGTTTTAAAAAACATGATAAAAAAACCCCACACAAACAAACAAACAAAAGCAAACAACAAACCACCAACCAAAACCAACCAAGTCTTTTGAAGCCATATTTTCACTCTTCATAGTCCAGCATTAGCACCACAGTGGATTACTCCCACAAGTTCTGGTGAAGGCTGATACTCAACAGTGGTGCAAGGTGATCTCAGGCAGAACCCTGAAAGCACTGAAAGAATGGGTTTGATACTTAGCTTTGAATTACTCGGGGATAGCACATAAATAAGACTTCTTCTCTAACTCCATGAAGTCAAAACATGTGTTTGTGAGAGTTCAAACTGCACTAGTGGGGAATCGCAGTGACAGTAAACTAAAAGTACTATTTTTTCTGACAGTCATCAAAAGGGATTTAATCTGAACTTTTGTGTGTTGCTTTTACATCTTTAGTCAATTTGTCTACCATTTCCTAAGAATTTCCCAGAGTAGGCAAGACCACAGATTAAAATCAAGGGGCAGGTTCTGAGTTGACAGCAACAAGGTTTAGTGAATAGCAAGTCGACAAAAAAGAGAAAAATCCGAGTCAAAACTCACAGATTTATCACCATCAGTGTGACTTGACCAGCCATATGGAAAAGAGGAAGCAGATTCCCAATACATTCAAAGCAGCATAGATTTAATTCAACATGCAGAGGAAAAAAAACCAAAACCACAAAATAATAAAAAAAAAAACAACTAAGTGGACAAAAGGTTGCAGATGCATGGTTTTAATTTCACAATGTAATTAATGATCTTCTGAACCGATGGCCATTTATGACCAAATAGCCCTTCCCCTACAAACACACTATTGCCCAATGTACTTTAAAGTGAGCAGAAGGGAATTATTTCCTAGGCCGTTCTCCTCCAACTCTTTGAATGCTTCTAGGGGCAAGTTATTTGTCAGTTAAAACTTTTTTTCTTGCTTTTCACACTTCCCAGAACAAAACACAGGGAAGAAGGCACTCAGACAGATCTGTAAAACCATCAAATCCATCATGATAACAAGTCAATTAAGCAGCTAGGCATGGCTGGAAGTGAGCTACTGGGAGAGACAAACTGATGTAGTATACAAACTACCAAGAAAAAAAACCAACACACTAGAGCAGCAAAAGAAGCATTAATCATTATTATCACTGGAAAAACCATGAAGCTTATCTTAAGAAAGTTAAGCAACCACTTGAGAAGAGCAGCAAGTTCTCCCTAGTGCATTGCCTAGATTATTTTACTGCTATTGATCACTAAATCATCACAGAGAGAAAAGCTTTTGCATTCTTTGGTTGTTAGTGGCTCATCTAACATCATTAGAAGCTCATTTAACAGCTCCATAATGTGTCCAGCCATCTCCAGTCCTTGCAGAAGGATGCTTAATACCTCCCTGATGTCTGGAGTTCTAAATGGTCACGAAGTTAGCTTTAAAAAGCACTTTTTTAGAACAGATTTAGAATTATAATTGCAGTGGAACTGCCACTACCAATACAGCTGATTGTGACAGGTACCCCAAATACTCCCTTGACATAGTAAAATGTTTTATACAGCAACCAAAATATGCATTACACATGCAGTGGCAAAACACTAAAAATAAAATAACCCGAAGTTAAACCAAACAAGCTCCACACTATTTTCAAAAAACATGGAAAAGTCAGAAAATCCTCAAATCTTTTTGCAACAGAGCAAAATCTGGTGTACAGATCAATGAGTAGCCAAGACCTCTAACTGAGGAGTAATTGGCAGTAGCAAGTTATACAAAAATGCATCGTTTACACCTTTTCTACAATATTATTCTCTTTCATATCACCTCCATATTTGCATTCATCCATTCATTTCTTTCTTGGAGCATAATAAACCCAAAGAGGTAATGCAATGCTTTACCTAAATACTGCCCATGGATTCAGGTATCAACCCGTAAGTGGAAATGTACAAAGTCCCTGAAGAGAAAATGCACTATGAACAGCTACTAAAATTACAGATAGGCAGGACAACCAATCACTTAAAAAGACAGATTCACATACTATTTTATTAATTCAGTAGCATAGCTGACATTTTATGGACACAGGAAGATGAAAGAACCATTTCCATCGTCCAAACTGCAGGTAGCTGGTATTTGTCAACGGGGGCATTCACAGGTCCTATTTTGAAAGATCAAACCCTACTTCAATACAACAGACCCAAATAAGAATAAAGGAAGTCTCAGGCCTACAGCACTTCTGTGCAAACTATTCTGTCGGCAGGAGGGAGCGCTCTGTATTGCAGTTTGCTGCAGCAGCACCAGACAGTCCTCATCTCTCTTCTTCCTCAATCAAACAGCAGCTTTTTGCAGATACCATCAGCTCAGGCTGCAGGTAAATACATCAGTTTCCCAACAAACCCACCACCCTAGAGATGTGACGTTTGCTATTTTGTATTCTCTGGTCACTCTGACACCTCCATCTCTGTATTCCAGGAAAAGGGCCCTTGGCCACACAGAAGCTTATATTTTAATAAGAACTAATGCAAATCACTACATAGACAATCTAGTACCAGCTTTAGTTTTAGCTAACTCCTGATGACTGCCAGTTTAAAATTAAGAGTTGTCTATATACAATTATTTTTTTAAAAACCCTTTTGAATAAATTATTATAAATTGTATTTACAGTAGGCCAAAAAGAGTAGGAGATAAACAAAATTACTTGCAATACAGGCAAGTTATTTGGCAGTACAAACCATACTTTGCCTTCTTACACATATTATCTCTGCTACACTGTTGAATTAAAATACTATTTTTTCCTTTTAAAAAGAAGTTGTATTTTGCAATAACTACCAGGTTTAGCTCTTGAGTTCACTAAAGGAAACAATATTACCACTTCCTACTGCTAAAATTCTGTAATAATGCAAAATTTAGCCTAAAAGTTAATTTTAGCATGCTCTGTGAATTTCTATTAACATGCACAGTATGTTTCTCATACATATATAGGTAGATGGGTGGGAAGATACTAAACTGAGCAAGTGGAGTTACGTTCTTTAGAGCACAGATATCCAGACATGTAAACACTTCAGTGTTTTCCTTTAATGGTATTTGAAGAACTGTGCAATGTGTGCTCCAGCCTGCAATATGCCACAGAACAAGTTAGAGACATTCTGTGATCCCCGAGTAGGTGTACAGATAGGTAAACAAAGTCAATGGCATTTCAAATGAAATAAAAATTTCTGGATTACACTACATCTACACCACATAAATGGTGCATCTCAGCAGGGTCGTGTCTTTTGTTTCACAACTGTTCAAAGAGGACAGAAAATGCTAAAACCTTTTCACATTAGAAAGCCAAGCTTCCTTTCCTCACCCAGTGAATGGATAGCTGTGCCTGCACTGTTCCTTTCCAATCATCACGTTTCAAAAAACTATGCCAAGTGCAATTGCAGTAGGATATAGCCCTATTTATTCAAGCTGAAACCTAAGGATCTTTGAAGTTAAAGGCTGGTCCAAAGGAAATACACAGTTGACAGAAGGTGTATGCGCAAGCGACACCAGCTATACAGCAGTTTTCTTAAAACAGCTTAAGAAAAATGTATAGTCCTCTCCTATGTGGAAGGAAAGGAGCTGCTAGAGGATCCAAGTGTACTAGTAAACTTCAGGGGTTTTACCTCACAGACTGCAAGTCCTGATTCTTTGAAAAGCAACAAAATTGCTCTCTTCTCCAGCCATCACAGGCACTGGCGTAAGTGGGCACCAATAAGGTAGAGCTTCCCAGCAACTCTCCTCTGCACCACTCTGCAGTCACCCCCTTTAACAGCCACCATTCCTCTTCCAGTCTCACCTCTTCCTAGTAAATGGGATCATCCATCCAGAATCACCTTGCATCTAAATCTGAATCTGGGCATTGCCTGAAGAGCTCTCTTTTTCTGAGGGTGAAAGTGACAGTCCTCAATGACTTTCCAGCTGTTGCAAGAATTCCTCTAAAATGCTCACGTGTCAGCTTTTCACAGTATGTGGGACATGGTTACAACATACAATGATCAAAGCAAATGAGGTTATTAACCCCATTTCATTAAATTAACCTTTTTTCCTATCACTTAAGCTTTACCTGCTCCTCATACCCACCCCCTCCCATCAAGGCTGCTGAGCCTGCTGCTTAACACAGCCACATTTCACTCTCCCAAGGCAAAAAATTTACTTATCCTCTCTCTCTACTGCTGCAATCCAGCTTCTTCTGCAGAAAGACACCCTAGTCCTTAAACTGGTCTATGTAATCTATGTTTAGAATGACAATATAATTTAAGTAATTATAATGGTTTTCAAAAAGCAAGTCTTCAAAGTTGAGAGGTATTGCTGCAAGGAACACTCCTCTGTGATGACCAACAGTACTAGGAGAACATTCTGAAGTCTATGAATAGGCTCTGATTTGATCTCAATGAGATTTGGATCAGTCCATTGAAATTAATTACTTCTAAACACTCTTCCTGTTCACTCGTGTAACTCACCACTGTATGAAGGTGCCTCCCTCATCCATAAAGATGTAGCCAAAAAAATATATTGAATACGAATGAAATTATTAATATGCATTCAGCACACAGGCCCTGCAGCAGCACTGCCAAGCAAATAACTCAGAGAGCACATTTGTTTATTAAGTCATCTCCATCTTGTTTTTTCCTCAGCTCTCTAGCAGCAACTTACTCTTCTTGGGTTTCTAGTAAGAGCAACTGTTACCTGGAAAACATTTCCTAAAAAGTCATTCTTCGGCAGTAATGTTGTTCAGATTTAAAGTAATACAGTTTTGCCAAATAAACCTTACCCACCTCAAAGTAGGGTCAGCATAACAAAATTAACAACATTTTAAGTCTTTCAGAGCCTGAGAAAGAAAATGTCAAAGTAAAATAACTGGGTTTAGTAATTGGGTATTTGTGTTTAACCCAACCCTTCCTCCATGGATGGCAATGGGTAAGCTGCCACTGATTTCAGAGACTGCAGAAACTATGTTTATACTCAAAATCTGCACTGCTTTAGGGAGCAGCTGCCACTGTGAATCTGAGAAAGAAACACCGAGGAAGAAATTCACAAGCTATATATACTATGACTTGCATTTCCAAATCGCATGCAAGTACAACCAATTTTACGTAACACCAAAAGACAAGACTTCCTTCAGGATATATCCCTATTTCCCAGAACAAATCTGTCTCTATCCCAGCTCCAAGGCTCGGCTGTTACCAGCAGAGCAGGGCTGGCCCCAGCACACCTCAGGCACAGCGTTCCTGCTGAAGGCTGTGCAGCTTCCAGGCAGTCTCCTGGACTGGGCTCCACCTACTGCAGAACACAAAGTGTTTGCAGAAAAGTCTTTTTTTTTTTTCCATGTTTAATGAATTCCAATGTCTACTTTTTAGCCAGTACTCATAGAAATCTTTTTCTGACAGTATTCATGTGAGGGAGCCTGAAGGTATGTCATACCCTAATGTAATATAATTCTTTTATTAAACTATTACATTTATTAAATTAATTCAATAAGCTCCTACACAATCACATGTGGAAAAAGAAGAGAGATCTTACAGTGGTTCATTCATAGGGCTCTCTCCTGATAGCTCTGGCTTGAAGAAATCAGCAGTCACTTTAGTCACTTCTAACCAGATAGCTATGAAAATTGTTATGAAACTAAACCAAGAAAAATTTACTTCTTCCAAAGAGAAGTACATCTGATACAAAAATTGAACTCAAGAACCCCAAACTAATTTACATTTACAGTGAGAGTTGCCTATAGTGTATTTTGCAAGCATCTTAAGAGAAAATCTAATATTACATAAAACATGATACTTTTTATTTTTCTATGCAAATAGCAACAGTAGGCCAACACTGACAGAATCCACCAAGAATAAGTCTTCTCAAAAATTATCCTGATAACAAAGAAAAAAATAACAATTTAATGTTAAATTAACATTTTACAATGGTAAAACTTGCCTAAATGCTATGAAAGTATGGAAAGCTTAACAGGAGATGCCCAAATGGCTCTGGAGGTGCCCCAGAATGGATGATAAGGTTCACTCCGAAAGAGAGGGAGGCAAGAAATTAGATTCAATCACCGAGCTGGCAAGATCAGGACAAAAGCAGCTCTCGCACCTCCTCCTTGTGCTCCCTTTTGGCTGACTCCTGATTCCACTGCCCAAGCTCCCAGACAAGCTCCATAGTTTTATTTCAGCCTTGCCTGTTGCCTGCGACAGCCTCCTCTCCCAGCAGCATCTGGATTATGTATAATCCAATTTTCTGAATTTCACTTGAGCTTCTAGACACTCTCACACTGCTCTGCCCTGTGGATTTCTCAGTTACTCAGGCATTAGCATCCGATTCCTGACTGTTTTACTTCCTATTGCTGTTACTTCCTACTGTTTTCTTGCAAACATAGTGTAGCTAACATTCTCATGTATTGACTTTGCAGTAGGATCCAACGTTACAAAATTTCTTAAATTCATGGGGTCTTTTTCATCAATACTCCTGGCAGAAGTTTGTGTTTGGGTAGTTGTTCTTTTGGATTTGTTTGTTGGTTTGGTTTTTTTAAGCATATATACTTTCTAGGAGATGCATCAACATAAAACACAAAGGTACAGCAGCATACACAAAATCAAGATAGACATAGCCACGTTTGCATAAGCAGCAGGCCTCTCAACCCACAAATGCACCCTGCATTTTATTTAAGCAGCTCTTCTTCTTGTTTTCCCCCACAAACCATCTGAAAAAGCCAAGATAAATTTTTTTTGTATCCTAAAACCAAGACAGATTAGCAATCCATCAAAATTGTCTAATGAACTTAAAAAAAATATATTGCAGTTGCCTACCTATAATACAGTATAGGTAATTAGAACCAAGTTACACTGGTAGGTTTGCTGCTCAACATCGCTCGACAGACTTTGGGTGCATAAAACAATAAACCATGCACATTATACTTGATCCGATTCTAGACTTATCTGAAAGGTACATAGTTATGTAGCCAGCTTCATCCATAATAGATGTCAGAGATTCTTACTGCCCATTCATACATTGTATCCAAGTTACCAAAACAAACTTCCAGTGAAAAATGATTAATTTTGGAGTCCTAATTATCCACCATTCTGCTTCTTCTGTAGTCATTTGCAGCCATGCAAACCAATACACAACAGCTTTGCAGTACTTAAATTAATTTCCACTCCTTTTGCCCCTCAAAGAAGCACCAAAGTACCATGACGTAGGTTAACCAGGATGGACAAGATCTAGCAGGATGGAAAACCTCGGGAGGATAATCGGTATGAAAATAATGAATGTTTTCTCTAGGCATTTCTGCTAGGATTACCCAAGACATGATGTGAGTGTTAGCACTCCCCTGAGCATGTAACTCCAGGGGAGAATCAAACCTGTACACTACACATCTACAGATATATTTTTTTGTAATCCCCTCAGTACAGTAGCCAAATAGTAATACTTTGGTGTCAGTTACCTTTTAGACCTTGAAGAGGCATGTCACTATTACATTTCCTAACACATTCTGCCCAAAATAATCCCAAAACTAATTTTGTTGATGTAAGTGGCTCCAGAACAGGAATATTTTATCTCAGTTTGATTCCAGTTAATTATTTAAATTAGGCCCTCTACACATTCTTAATGGTTGGAGACTTTCACCTTGATAAATGTGTTAAAAATGAACCACAACTTAGTCATTGCAATAAGGAAGAGACTGAAATTGCTAACTAGATCACTAAAACTGCAAGTTTCTAACAAAAAGACTCTCCCAGAAGACAATATTCTACATAAACATTTTGATTTTGAAGACTACTTACGATACAGAAAGATTTAAGAACAAGAAATGCACTATAAACGCACTTCTAAGGTATCAGTCTTCAGAACTTGCATTTAGTAAAGGCATTTAGCCTTTTGAAGAATGTAACTTTTTAATCATCTGTTCCTGAACAGTTATACTCTTAAACCTCCAAGTAGTAGTTCCTAAACCTCCAAGTCATATTGAAAAAAAAAAAAAAAACAACCACTACCAAAACAACTAGAATACATATGTAATAAAAAGTTATTAATCACTATTCCCCATTTCTTAGAAAAATCACCAAGGTATTAACACCTACCAGGTGCATCCTGAAAAGAAAAGAACATGATTAGGTTTACAAGCATGATCAGCTTAAAAACACACACACAAAAAAACCACACCACCACAGCCAAATCCAACAACCACTACTTCAAATAAAACATTTTTATTACATATGGAGTTATTAATTTTGTACTTCCACCGAGATAACATTATCATAAGAAACAGGAATTGCATCTCTGCACAGGTATGAAAAATTAGGTTTATTAACAGCTGCTTAACGTATTTGGAAAGCAGTAGAAAGCATTCCCCTGCTGCTCTCTACCCACCAGAGCCATTACTCCAACAGAACATTACTTTTAATTGCTATTTATGTACTTCTGCACAATAGTCTTTGTGCACATAAAATACCTGAAAAACAAATCAGCCAGTATCACCAACTTCATCTCCTATTCCTGACCATAACAGCTCTTACCTCCTACCCAGAAAACTTACCAAGTGACTTCCTGAAAAGACTCGTCAGAACTTGTGCTTGCAGATTGCCCAGCTTACTGGTATCCTACAGAAAGGATACTGTTCAGCCAGTTTGAAAAAGGTGACCTTTAGGTAAATTTCAGCAGAAGACATTCAAGTAAGCTTGACTATCATGATACCACAAATATAGTACTATATTATCCATCTCTAGCCATATATTTAATGAGATCACTAGTCACATGGTACACACTGTGCCAGATGGAAACGATTGACAAGAAAACTACTCCAGACTTACCAGTCAGCACAACAGACCAATAAAAGCAGCTTGCCCTGGATACAGATTGTTGCAGTTTGGGTTGGTTGGGTTTTTGTTTGGTTTTGTTGTTGTTTTGTTTGTTGGGGTTTTGTGATTGTTTTGGGGTTTGTTTGTTTGTTTGTTTTGGTTGGTTGGTTTTTTGTGGGTTTTTTTGGTGCTTTTTTTGTGTTTTTTTTTTTTTGTTTGGTTTTTTTGTTTGTTTCTTTGTTTGTTTGGTTTTTTAGTTGTTTTTTTAGTTGTTTTAAGTACTAACTAAAGTTTACACAAATCAGGGTAAACATTCCCACTGATTTTTAAGAGACTTTTAGCCAGACCTCCTTGAGCAGAAGTTAAATTTAACTTTTTACTTGAGTGCAGAGATGGCTGAAAATCAGAATGATTGCATTTTGTGGCAAATCCAAACATCAGAAAAAGAGTCTAAATTAAAAATTAAAAAATCCAGGACACTGAATGGAAAGAAACTATCTATTTTTCATAGATTGACGTGGGTGTGAGGTACAATACTAAAATGTTCAGCAGCAAGTGTAAAAGACTCCAGGCCTGCACAAGAGAAAAATTGCTGTAAGAAACTTTTTTGGCAAAAGTTAAATCACGAAAGACACAAGAAGCTAGGTAAGCCTTCAAGACAGCTTCATAGGACCCACATGCCTAAGTCCTGCACATGAATCCCCGAAGACTTTGGTAGACTGTGGTCCACATTGTAATGAATAATTACTATTGATAGCTTAACAGAAAAAAAATCCCACAAGACCTAAATACTTCTCACTATAAAGTTATTATTTTAGGCATAGTCATACTGGACCTACCAAAGTTGCTTTGTTTGCAGGGAAGAGGTGGGGGTTAAACCCCAATCTGAAAAGCCTACTGCCCTCCATGAGAAAGTATCTCAGCTATAAATGCAACAGTTCCATAGAAAAACTGCCCATCTTCACTGATACTAAGTAAATATAAATTATTTCACAGGTCTACAACTACTACAGGTTCTATTCAAACCTGTCTTAAGTAGGTGCTTATGAATAAACAGTGGTGTATGGAACATAAGTACGGTATTAAATTTTACAAATACTACAAACAGCTATGCCACAGTAATCCAAATGGTATGTCCAAAATGCTTCTCTTCATAGAATCATAGAATACCAGGTTGGAAGGGACCTCAAGGATCACCTAGTCCAGCCTTTTAAGGTGAACTATAGATATATATATAGTTTAAATGAGATGGCCCAGCACCCTGACAAGATGAGTCTTAAAACTGTCTGGTGCAGGGGAATCCACCACTTCCCTTAGGAGATTATTCCAAGGTTTAATTGCTCTCATGGTGAAAAATTTTCTTCTGGAGTCCAATCAGAATCTCCCCGGGGTAACTTGTACCCATTACTCCTTGCCTTTTCCATGTGACTCCTTGTAAAAAGGGAGTCCCCATCTTCTTGCTACCCACCTTTTATGTATTGGTACATGGTAATAAGGTCTCCCTAAAGCTTCTTTTCTCAAGATTGAGCAAACTAGATTTTTCTTAACAAACAGATACTGGGTTAGATAAAGGTCAATCTAGGCTGGTATCCCAGCTACAGGACGACATGCATGAGGAGACACATAAAAAGCAAGCAAGCAAAGCAATGAATCTCTACTGTAATTTCCCCGTGTCCAACCACCTGTAGTTTAGAGACTTTCTAAGCCAGATGCTTTTGGTGCATTGTAAAGCTCTCCTCCATCAGTTTCTCATTTTGAATCTGCTTGAACTCATTTACATTTCTGAGTTCCACAGCTTTCCGTGGCTGTTAAGTGCATTACTTAATCACATGCTGTGTCAGAAAATACTTTATTTTAAGCCTGCCACTATATAACTATCACTGGGCTTCCCCTACTTCATTTTCTGTGAAAGAGAGAGAAGCGAGTTCCCTGTTTCTCTCTCCACAACATTTAGGAATTTACATACATTAAAATATCACCCACTAGTTACCTTTTCCAGACCAATCTAATTATTTTCTCATTTCATGGCAGTCTTTCCACAGCTAGACACGTTATTCTTGCCCTTCTCTACAGCTTTTTAGGCTCTACAGCTTTTTAGGCTCTATTGTATTCTTAAATGTATTTTCTACCCAAATATTTTCCTCTTTTTCTAGGGTACTTACGAATATGCCGAAGAAAGCCCAGTGGTGATTTTACCACAATTGTAATCAACTAATTAATCAGCTTTAATGAACCTTACTACTTCATAATCTAAACCTCTGACTACGTAAGTACCTAAATATAAGCTTTCATGGCAGAAAGCTAAGTAATAGTTACTAGAGAATCACTGCAAAATCTTAAATAGTCATATTGCTTAGACAGATGTATCATGTATTTAAAACACTTATATTCTGTCACCACATTTCAGAACACAAGCGGAAAGAAACCAAGCCTCATTCTTTTTTATTGTAGGTTTGTGTTTTAAAGCTAAAAATGTCACTAGGATAAATACAACTTATTGAAACAAGACAGCTGGCTATCTTGATACACTTCCACTGATTAATTAAATTGCAAACCCCTAATCCTTGCATTTCTTAGACTTATAGCATATGATGGGCAAGAACAACTCAACTGGCTTTTAAAGAAAAAAAAGTCTTAGTATTAAACAGAAGCAAATAGCCTGTGGAAGAATCTTGGTTAAAGGTCCCATAGCTCTATTCTGACTTAAAGTACTTGAAGTCTGACTTTGCAGTTCCTACTTCACGGGCACAGTCTGCTGTTAATAACATAATACAGAGCTGCATTATCTGGTACAGCATCTTGACACAAAGATCCTGGAAGGAAAAAAACAACAAACAACACGGTCCCATAAATTTGTACTGCATGCAAACAAAGCAGAGAAAGAAGCCTGGTAACAACTGACAGGAAAATATTTTAGTAAAAAGTTACAAAATATTTCAGTAGGCATTAGGAAACAAATTACATAGCCTTCCTACCCATTTTATTAAAATGCTCATCCATGGCAATGTCAGAAGGAACATGCCAGAAAGAAAATATCAGCTGTGTTTAGAACCCCCACAGGAAGGCTTACAAAGCAGTACATGTAAAGAAAGAAGAAATCCAGTTCTTCAAGCACTGGCTTCCACTCTCCTGACATAAAAGTGGTTGCAGTTATCTTGTTTGCAAAGAAAGAAAAGAAAACACTTGGCAAATGATTGACTCAGTGCATGGTCCATCTTTACACCTCTTCAAAAATGGATCAAGTTCTATGCTGTCTTGCCCCTTCTCCAATTTTGTCTCCCAACCTTTATACTCTGCTGATGTCAGACTCCTCCTGGCAAAACCCCTTTCTTGCTACAGTTCTGTAGTAAAACCATTTACCTCTTCCTTGCATTAAAAAAAAAAAAAACAAACAACAAACCTAAATCACAAAAAACCAACCACCACCAAAAAAAGAAAGTAATGCACATGTAATAAGAAAAATTTTTAAAGCATAAGAGTGCCTACAACTATTTCTCATTAAAGCCATTTCAAATTCACTTCAACCTACAAAACTGTGAACATTAGCAAAGAAAAATGGGAATAAAAATATTCCAGCTACATTTTGTTCTTTTTATATAAATGAGTTCCCTTGTTTCTGAAGACAAATATAGAACAGATGAATGCACTGAATATTACCTAAAAGGGTTCATATATTACTTGCAGTATATGCCAAATATAATTTGCTGCAGGAAATGTTTTTAAAGCAAGTCCCTGTTCAGTCCTTTATACTTCACAGTTACACATGGATTCCAAAACACTCCAACATAAGCAAGTCTGACTTCCACTGAAATTGTGCTCTCAGACACTAACCTTGAAGCTTGCAGAGTTCTCAAAGACAGCTGGGAAATAAATGCTGTCAAAAGAGTACTTTGATAATATAAATCTACAAAATTTTAACTGTTTGCATAGTTCAGCAAGACCTCTTGTGCTTAAAATATGCTTAAATCTTAAAATCCTTTAAATCATTGAAAGAGAAATGGGAAAATGGGGCAAGAGCATTCAACACCCATGGAGTAAAAGCTCTCCCTTAGTGCACAACTTCCTTAGCTTTCTTAAACCTTCAGACCCGCCACCTCCCCCTCATCTCCCTTGTTTTTTTTTTTTTTTTTTTTGTTTTTTCTCTTTTCAAAACATTACTGCGTTTTGTTACCCTCCTATTTTTTCTTTCTTTGCCCTTGTTGGACAACCAGTGGTGGGCATATCGGGCGCAGCCCCCCCCCCC
>JANHGN010022854.1:110437-147953 GCA_024605025.1 Megaceryle maxima | reverse complement strand
TATTAGTAATTAAAAAAAAAAAAAAAAAAAACAAAAACAAAACAAGCAAACACAAAAAAAAGGACAGAAAAAACCAAGAGCCTTTTCTTCAAGACCTCCTCTAGATGTGGTTCTACTGAAGAAGAATTTTGAGACCTTTCTCCTCACCAATAAAATGGTCACTATTACTATGATGAGAAAGGTTTGGGGAGGAGATTGGGGTGTTTTTGGGTCACTGGACTCCAGCATTCTTCTCTAGCAGAGGACCTGGAAGGAGATCTTGTGATTCTGTTGTTTGGTAGGCTAGGGAAAACATACCAAGAGTGGTAGGCAGGGACCCATCAGATTCCCTCATTCTCTTTTGTGCAGCTACAGCCAGCCCGGCAGGGGTACCTGGAGCAGTCAAGCCCGGGGTGTGTGCACGGTGCAAGGACTAATGACAGTCAGGTCTGTACAGATCAGATCTGTATTGTCATCACACGTAGGGGCACATGACGCTGGCTGGCTGCAGAGCTGGGCTCGGCAGATGAGGAGAGCCGACTTCACGGCGCATTTTTCACACTTGATTTGTGGCAGCATCAATAAGATTTTAATGTTGGGGGGGTTTTGTGCTAGGTAGGTAGGATCTCTTGGGCTGGGGGGGACCTGGAAGGGCTGTCATTCACTGGAAACAAGAACTTGGATTTTTTGTAGAATCACAGTAGCAACTAAGACTTTTTCCATGGCTTTACCATCAAATACTGGCGTACAGTTCAGCCACATTATTCACTATTTTGCAGGCATTTGGTTGGATTTAGCGACTCGTGTATTGAGCCTTTTATTGTTGTGAGTAAAGCATTTTTTATTCACAACCACATAGATCTACTTGGTATCTCAGGTTGCAGTGTGCTTTGAATGTTATCAGTCTTGCTGCCTGAAGTAGGTGTTGATGAGATTTGAGCCCCTTCTGCATTGGGCAGGATTGGAGAGTAAACATTCTGGGTGCTTGAACAGTGTTGTAGCTGAGGAAGCTGAAGAGGTCATCTGAATCCTGCCAGAAGTTCCCTAAATCCCAGAGCAGTGCTTTCTCCTGTAGGCTAACCTGCCTTAGGAGTAAGCTTGGGTTTTTTTTTTTTTTTTACAGCCAGCAAGTTGGACAGTAAATCTGATGTGAAGCCCCTAGTTGCACAGCCTACATCTTTTCAGAGGGTTAAGTCCCATAACAGAGCCTTGCCCCACCAGCTGGGAACTTTCCAAACCATGCACAAAGCCACTTGGCTTGTCTCTCCTAGATGGGAGAGTACAAGCTGGGGAAACTTGTGCTAAGGCTCCTCAGCATGGCAGTGAGTTGGGAATACCATAAACCCAAGTCTTCCAGGCCCTGAGATGTACATTAGGAAAGTAGCAAACCCTAGCACTCTGATGGCTGCTTACAGAAACATCCAGATAACCTGAGAGGAGGTGGAATATTCAGCTGAGACCAGAATCATTTTAAGATTCAGGCTCAGGTTTGATTATAATGTAAACTCAGTCCTTAAAACTCAGTCCAAGTCTAGTGTTCAGACCATCCATCTCTAAGAATCCTTTTGCATGCTGGAGGCTTTTAAGCAGCTTCTCTGTTCCCCTCTGTTCTGTCAGACATGAAGCAGCACTTGCTGCTGACCAGCTCCACGTTCTTGAACAGACACCTTCCTTTCCCCAGCCCAAATCCAGAAGGCAATGTGATGTGAATTTACCCAGGTGACCTCAGCAGAGGCTGCACAAGCCAGGGGTTGATGAAGATGTGGAAATGTTCTTACCACCCATTTTTAGGAGATAACCAAAGGGAGAGATGGAGACAGAGCTCATGAAAAGGAGACTGCAGAACAATTGCATTAGGGAGTTGATAATTTCAGTCTGAAGAGCTCTGAATTCCCCTCTGAAATCTTCTCTTGGGAGTCTTAATTTTAAGTGAAATGACTAATTAGAGCATGTTCTTGCCACAAATCAGCCCAGCAAGGCAAACTCCTAAGAGCTAATGCTGCTTACTTAGCTGAAGATCTTGAGAGCTTGCAGAGGCATTTGCCCCCCCTGGAAATCTGTGCCTGTTACCAGGATGTTGGAGAACTTGGGGTGAGGAGAAGTGAGAAAAAATCCTGCCCTACCACACAGGGCCTGTATCAGTCCCTCTCTTTACCTTGTTCCTTTTCTGCTCCATCATCTTGTCTAAGGAGAGAAAAATTTTGAAACTAAATGCCCCAAGCTTGGAGATGTTCAGCACCCAGCGGGACCCTGACCTTCCATGTAGGTAACAAATTGGATGGCATGTCAGCTGAAGATGCAGGATGAGGAAGGAGGGAGGGGAACGGCTCAAAAAGAGGGGGGGGGGTTAAGGTTACAAAGCCAACATCTGTTCCTGAGGGTACGGGCTGGAGTGCGCTGCCATTCCCCTCAGCAAACAGGGCTGAGGCACCAGGGCATGGCCTTGTGTCACCAGAGGAAGGAACGAGCACAGTGGGTGTTTGAGGGGCTGTGGGAATAGGTGTAAATACACAGAACAGATCCCAGGGTGGTGGTTGTGGATGGGTGTAAGGTGGAGGAGGAGTGATCCGTGCTTTTTGGGGGGGAGCTTTGCCAATGCACAGTCTGGGTTTGGTTTTCTTACCTCGGGGCCCCCACAGGAATCAGTCACATCTGAGTAATGGAGGGAAGTGTAGCCATTATTTATCTCTTTCCCAGTTACTAAAAGTCCCTCCTCTGATCATTTCCTATGTTCATATCCTCTTCGATCTGGCTCTAACTTTAGTCTTCCTTGCTATTTAGCACCATGAGCCACTGCAGGGAAAAAAAAAGAGGTCTGCAGTCTCAAGTCCTCTCGAGAGATGTTGCAGGGCCCCAGCTTCCATGGGGGGAAGAGAAAGCCTGGGCAGTGGCATCTCTCCTGCATTCAGCTGGGGGATTTTTGCCCCAAATGCCTTCTGTCATCTCGGCAGACCCCATCCTTTTTTTGCTTTAATTGATTCTGTCTGGCTTTAATTTGATGTGAGAAGAGACCTCCCACTGTGAGCCCTTGAGAGTCTGTTCTGTGCAAGGGGAGCCAGAGGCTGCGTGTAGCTGTGATCAGGGGCAGGGTTATTTTATTGTTATAGGGAGATGAGGACAGTTTTGAGAGGACCACTGAATTCTGTAAACCCATTAACAATCGAAAGGGGGCTTTTCACTTCTGTATTGGGTTTGTGGGAAGTGCTTGTGCAACAATTTGAAAGCCAAGAGCTGCAATAATAATTTTTCATTCTAGCCCTGCGTAGGGTTTCCTGAAGAAGTCCACAGTCCTGTTGTGTTGGCTTCACAAGAGCGTGCAGCAGGAGACAACCCAGGGGAACTTGCCATCTGAATGGGTGAGGAGGGGATTCAGGGAAAGGAGAAGGGAGTTGATTTGGCTGTGGTCACCTAACTGCCTGGTGGCAGAGATGAGAGTAAATAGGGAAGTTGAAAAGGAAACTTCCCTTGTGAGTCTGGTCAGCCAAAGTCTAAACAGTTGAGTTTGTTTTATCAAATCAAAATATTTTGGTTCAGCGGTGTGTTGCCTTGAGTCCGTGTTTGTCTGGGCTGACACGGTGGTGTAGAAATGTTCAGGTTTGAGGGTCCTGTCACTGGAGGGGCCAGGAGCTCTGCTGTCTCTCCTAAGGCAGAGGAGAGGGGCTTCACAGCTGCTTGTGGCAAAGATGAGACCAGTCCTATTTCCAATGGCTCTGTTTGAGAGTCTTCAGATATTTTATGGCCTTTTTGAAGCTGCTCTATGGCCCTGTTCAGTGTGGTTGAGTGTGCTGCTGCTTGGGCCACAAGTAAGGGGTTTAAGTCAGATGGGAAGGTTTTTGAGGGAAAAGAGATGAATAAGTATTGGGAGTTAATTATCCACCAATTCCTGAAGTGGCTTGAGTCATGAAATATAGATATGGACACACATCATGCCATTAATGGTCTGCCCTTCTGTGTCAGCCAGTAGTGTGCTGTGAAAAGCTGCAGTGCTTGGACAGAAGGTGGTACTCCAAGCTACAGAACTCTTGCCTGCCATTGCTAAAGGCTCAGGTCTTTGAAAGGTTATGATCTGGTTCAGGTGGTCTTCCAAAAGGATCTTGCCCAGAAACACTGGGCGTGTGGTGAGGCGCTAAGAACAAAACAAGTAAAGCAGTTGAGGTTAGGCTGGAAGAGATCCTGTGTAGCTCCCAACATCACCCCCATCTCTCCCCGACACGATTCCTAATTGTAGCTGAGACCTCATTGTTGTTCTGCAGGTTTGATCCTATCTGGTAGTTTTGGTTTAGAATTTGATAGAAACTGTAGAAAAGAATACTGTGGAGATGCTTTTGTTTTTGAAAGATTTTCTCCTTTCCTTCCTTGTCCCAGAAATGTTCTTATTTTTTAACTTATTTTTCAGCCATTCCACCTGATCCTTCGATATTTCCATTTTTCAAGGAGATTTGGCCAAATGGCATGCTTCCATGGCTGATATGCAGCAATAATGCAGGGTTAATACCTAATTAGTTCCCAGGGACATTGAGCTTTTCATGGATATTCAGTAACAAAAGCAACAACAAACAAGCTGAATTCCTAGGTCTTAATTCATCAGGGAGGAGGAAATAGGAACCTAAAAATGCAGGAATGATGCAGTGCGGTATGAAAGCTTAGTTCTTTCTCTCATGAAGCTAAGAGGATGCTATAGCAGCTGACAGGGAAAATACAACCTCCTCCTCCTTCTTTCCTCCCTTCCTTCAGGGGGACTGTACATGTGTCTGTATTTGCAGCCCTGACATCCCCAAACAGGAAAATTCCCAGTTCTGCAACACGCTTGAAATAGCTCCTTGCCGATTCCCCTTCCCTACCACAACCCTCGGTCAACCCGACCCCGTTTTTCTGACATTCAGCCATACCTGATCTGTTGTACCCTGAGAAGCTGGATGTGATTGGAGCTGGCCTTCCACCTCACAGGATGGCGAGCATATGGGCCCACGGGCTCCAGCCATTATGTTCCTGAGCACTGAGCTTGTCTGCCTGTGGCTAGCGAGGGGTTCTTGTCGTTTCCCCCCCCCACGCACACCTCTCAAGCAATCACAAATAAACCTTTCTGATAAGTAACAGGAAAACAAACAGGCCCTTTGGCTCTGTAGGCAGTGAGAAGGAGGGAGGGGAGGAAAAAAAACCCAAACTCAATAACACAACCTTTGAAGCGCTCTGCGTGCTGCCTAAACACAGCAGAGTGCCTCCAGGAAGGAGGAACCATCTCTGCCCTCAGCCAGAGACAGAGCAGCTCTCGGAGCAGAAATGGCTTGTTTCAGGATGATTAGCCCTCGGTGCTTTACAGCCAGGCCCTGGTGTGGAAGCTCCAGGGGATGGAGAAGGTTTGGCTTGGAGGATAGAAGCCCTGGAGATTGTCTGGACCCACAAATGAAGGCTTTGAGCTGACTGATAGGAGCAGTCTGGTGTTCGCCTTGAAGGTGTAAGGGCTTGAAGGCTGAAAATGGCTCTTGTAAAAGTAACTGGCCCTCTGCCCCTGGCAGAAAGGGTAGAGCAGGGAGGATGGTACAGGGAGGAGGGTACAAGAGTTTAGGGCAGGCTGGGGCAGAGGCTGCAGATAATCCCAAACAGCCTCTTTGTGTCTGCTGCCATTTCCAGAAAGGGTTTCAGCTTCTGCAAAGAGTCAGGAGGCTTCTGGCACTTGACACTGTCTATGGAGGAAGCCAAGTGGAGAGTAGTGGGTGGCAGCAAAACCCCATGTCTTGGGGATTGGCTGTAGTGCTTGGAGAGCTGAGGAGGGTTCCCTGAGCATCCCTCTCCCTGTCTTAGTGTGACCCAAGCCCTGATCACCGTGGAAAGCTTGGGGCAGCCAAGGAGGTTTTTGTGAAGAACATGTTATAGAAATGGTAGGTGTTGCCTTCCTCGTGTTTTCCTTTCCTGCATGCCGAGGAAATGAGGTTTCAGCCTTCCCAAGCAACCCTGCCTTCCCTCAGCCAGCAGCAGTTAGAGGTGCACACCAGGGCATCCAGGTGAGACTTTGTCCTGTCTTAGAATTATGGCCTCAACCTAAGGATGAAAACTCCCCCTTACTTTGCCCTCTGAACCCCACTGGTACAACACACAGGCTCTCTCTGCCCCACGTGCACATGGTGCTTGAGTACACCAAAGCCCCGAGAAACCTTCAGAAGTACAAACTTGGGGGAAATGCTCACTCTGAGCTATTGAGGAAGCATCTGATGGGAGTTGCTGGGTTTTGCTGCCATCGTAGGCCAGGAGGCAGCTGCTGACACAACAGAGGTGTGCTGCTGTGCCAATGGATGAACTGAAAAGCTGCTGACCTTTTAGGACAGGAATCTGTATTCTGGGTAGGTGTAGTTTCTCGGGGTTCCTTGGAGTGTGTAGCCTCTTGAGTGCACCCCTAGCTGGGAACAACCTAATTTCCTCAGTCAATAAGTGATGGACTTACTCAAGTTGGAAGTCAGACCCTTGAGGAGCCTTTGAAACTTTTGCCTCGGCAGATAGGGCCAAGGTTACCATCCTGGCGCGTCTGCAGTGAACTCGGATGCTATCTTGAGGTGCTGCCAGAGTCTGCAACGTGCTCGTGCTGAAATGCTGAAACCACACAAAGGGCCTCATAGCCCTGTCACCTCGGTCTCCTCCTGGCTGAATGGAGCCAGAGCACAAACATTGCCACGGTGTTACAGCAGATGGTACCAGGTACAAGGCGTACCGCTGCCAACACGCCTTCTCCGAGGTCTTCTGTGGAAATCACTCCTGTAGAGTGGTGTACTTCTGTGGCCCTAAACACTTGAACTGAGGAGAGGAGGGGGAAATTCAAGTGGGAAATTCATTCAGAGAGGGGAAAATGAGAGCACAGGCCCTGGGAGCAGCACCGATAGGCCAGACATCACTGTCCATTACTCTCCAAGCAACTCCATTGGAGCAAAGAGCATTAATTCTAGATTCATGCCAGCATTTCCAAGTTGCTTTTGGGACAGAGCCAGTTCTGATAGAGGATTTGTCTTGCTGGAAAACTCCCTCATGTTCATAGAATCATAAAATGGTAGAGGTTGGAAGGGACCTCTAAAGATGATCTAGTCCACACCCCCCTGCCAGAGCAGGGTCACCCAGGGCATGTCACACAGGAACGCATCTAGATGAGTCTTGAAAGTCTCCAGAGCAGGAGACTCCACAACCTCTCTGGGCAGCCAGGGCCAGGCTCTGACATGCTTGCAGTGAAGAAGTTTCTCCTCATGTTATGGTGGAACCTTCTATGCTCAAGTTTATTCCCATTGTTCCTTGTCCTGTTGCTGGGTACTCCAGAAAAGAGCCTGGCCCCCATTTGACACCCACCCCTCAGCTGTTTATGGGCATTCATAGATCCCCTCTCAGCCTTCTCCTTTCCAGACTAAACAGCCCCGGTTCCCTCAATCTTTCTTCACAGGGGAGATGCTCAAGTCCCTTCATCATCCTCACAGCCTCTGTTGGACTCTCTCCAGTAGATCCCTGTCTCTCTTAAACTGGGGAGCCCAAAACTTGGTCTCTAACACTTGCACACAAACAAATCCCAGTGACCCTCTGACAACCCAGTCATCTAGCAGGGAAACCTTGGCTTCCCTTTCAGCACAGCCCTGTCAGAAGGCAGGACTAACCCCCTGCTCGATGTTTTGCTCAAAGAGAAAATGTCTGTTGAACACATAGGAAGCAACTGATGTGGTCCCCTGGGACGGACTCGCTGTTTGCCATTCCCAGTCTCCGGCAGAGGTTCTTGGCACCTTTCAGGACTGGGGTGCTGTGGCTTTTCTCTGCTGCTTTTTCCACCTGGCAGTAGCTGTGTGTTTTGGTTATCTAATGGAAGTATTGCTCGGGCACCGACGTGGCCGTCGGCACTCAGGACAGTGAAAACTATTCTGTGCCTTATTCCCACACATGCATCCCTTCTCAGCTTAAAAAGTAATAGAGAAAACCCTATACTGCATGTGGCTGGATGCATGTTTCCTTCACGTGTGAGCACACAATTTCTGATGGTAGATTTGTGCAGTTTAAGACCTTTCAGAAACATGAATCTTCTCTCCTTACCACTTCTGTACCTCTGTGCATTAAGGACTGGTCAGGGGCATCCTCTCACCATCACTTCCATAGTGTCACTGTACTCAGTATACCACTGAAGTGTGATTTATTTCTATTTTTTTTACTCAAATTTGCCGGTGCAGTGGAAGTGCAACAGATGCTTCCCTGGAGCCTGCCTCGGCGGCAGAAGGGATAGGTTAATGGTCCGAGCAGCGGGCTGGGAACGCTTCCCTCCGTTCCTCGGGATCAGCAGGCTCAGCTCTGCAGCCTGCTCAGCCTTTTCCCCTTTGGAGGGCAATAAATTGAATAATGTGCAGTTTACTGCCTGCCCACAAGGTTCAAGTGGAAGAGGTAAGGCGGGGGGAAGGAAAATCCAGGGGCCAGCTACTCAGCGGGTGCAAATCAGTATGTCTTTGCTCACTTACACCAGCTGTAGGGCTGGCCCCCAAGGTTTTGCGTTCACGTTATCCTGGGGCTCATGTTGCAAGAATGCAGGGCTGGCCAGATGTTGTAGCTCCAGTATCCCCTCCCTTCCCTAACTGACAGGGTACCAGCTGCCACTCCCTGCCCTCGGAGCAGCCAAGCTACCCTGGTGCTGTCTGCCTGCAGCTCAGGTCTGGCCAATGGCTACCAGCATTTGAATACTATCCCTGTTCCAGGACACACCAGTAAGAGAGTAAGAGCTGCTGAGGAAGTTTTCCCCCTTGGAAGTGATGTTCATCTCCTCCCCCAACCCAGCATATGGAATTCTGGATCACGTTTCTCTCTCTTGCCAATAAATATTGCAGATTTATTGCTCTATACCTGGTGGGTAGTAAATTGCATTCCACCTCTGTTATAAGGCTCTTTGCTATGACACAGTCTTGCAGCTCCATTAAACCTTAATTACAGCAACACTTCATTGGGTTGCCGTGATGGCCTGAGCGCCATCGCAGTCGGGAGGATGTATGGCCAAAACAGGCTGATGCAGAGAGGGTTTGGTTTGGTTTGTTTTCCTCCCTTTGTAAGGATTACGGAGAGTTGAGCTCAGCCAAGGGAATAGATGGAGACTCGGGCTCTTGCTCTCTGCTCTTTTTCCACGACAGCTGGATTCACCTGCCACAGCCCCGGCAGCTCTTCTGCTCCCGACCAAGGGCTCGGCAAACAGCGTTCAAAGTTGCCTCTATTAAACGACGTATTTACATTAGCGCTTATGGGATGCATCCCAGTTTCAGCATTGCCTCTGGGCTTGATAGTGTGAGGAGCACAGGGTTTTAGCTCAAGAGAGTACTCAGAGTGAAACAGAGCTTGGATTTCTGTGGAGGGTATCAAGGCCAATTTTAAGAGCAGTTTCACAGTGTGCGGTCAGTCCAAGCTCATCCTTAGGTAGGCAGGTTGCTTCTGTGTCAGCTAAATGCCCTGTTTCTGGTGCCAGCTCTGCCAGCTTGCCACTGGCCTTCCCTGCAGCCTGTGAGAAGAAGCAGGGCTTCACTTCAGCAGCTGCTGCAGCAGCTCCTTGGAGATTGAGGTCACCTGAGGTTTTCCCCATGCTTCTCTAGACTCTGCTGCCTGAGGACTGACTGAGGCCACAGTGAAGGCTGGGAGAGAGAGGGTGGAGGTCTCGATGCCTCTGTGTGTTGGGTGTGTGGATAGACGGTTCTCATTTCCCATCTCCAGCCAGGCATGGAGGAAGCACAGCTTAGAGCTCCGGGAGAAGCTGTCCAGTGCCTGTCTTCCCTCCAGACTGAGGGTATTCTGCTTGGAGATGGCTCCAGGTCTAGGATGAGTCCCCAGCCTCTCATGCAGACTTGGTTCAGTACTAGTATGTGTTGTACAGCCATCCCCACATCC
This sequence comes from Megaceryle maxima, assembly GCA_024605025.1. Lineage (NCBI taxonomy): Eukaryota > Metazoa > Chordata > Aves > Coraciiformes > Cerylidae > Megaceryle > Megaceryle maxima. The sequence goes on along the minus strand of JANHGN010022854.1, from coordinate 138,101 downwards.
CTTCTTAGATGGATGTTCAGGTCTTTTTGCATTGTGATGAGCTAACCAGAAACCACTAATGGCTACACCAGCCACTTGGCTCCGTTGCACCGTTAGATAGGTGAGCACTGTGGTGTCAGCTCTGCCCAGGAGAAGGGACTGTTTTGTTCCCAGTTGCAAAATTAGTTGCTGCCTCAGTCATACTGGTGTAATACCAAGTGCTACATGTGGTGTAGCAATGACAGGAACTGCAACTGCTGTAGATTATCCTCAGGATTATCTTCAATTAGCATAATGCCCATGCTTGTGGGCATTGATTATATGATAATGATTTTGACTGTTGTGATCCCTTTGTGTAATGCTCCTCACCTTTCAGAGTCCCTCCTGCGAGGGAGGATGTAGATGTTTTACCACATCTACAACTCAATCTGGTCAAACATCCGTGCAGCACATCCTCAGATAGCCACAGGTATTTGTAGTTCGGCAGCACAGAAATTTTCTCCCCTGCTGCTGTTGCAAAAAGCAGCTACCAGAAAGCAACTAAAAATCTTTCTACAAATTTGATTACTGAATTCTTCAGTGAATAACTGGCACATGGGAAATACTTTTCTTTGGAGAGCCTGCTACGGAGCCTTGTCTGTCCTTATTCTCCCCTCTTGCAGCAACCTTGAGATGTCAGACATAGGAAATGTGGCCACAGCTGTTTATGCACTTAGAGGGGTTTTTTTCCAAGGCCACATCCTTCTGTTCTCCCGTAGATTACTTGAAAAGATGCTGCAGGGACTCCAGAAAGCCAAGGTCTATGTGCCATGTGCAGGTGTTGCCAGGAGATTGACATTTTGAACATTTGAAAACTATCAGAGAACTAATTTGGTGGTGAATTTTTCTTTTTTTTTTTTTCCCCCTCCTTCCTTCCCTCTTGAACTGTGCATTAGAAGACTCTTGCTGTAGATTGATATTTCTAACAGAGCCACCTTAGTCAAGCAATAGTCAACCATGACAGCACGTAGTAGGAGGAAGGTGGGTACCTTGTCTACCTTAGAAAAAGCTGTTCAGCTTCTCTGGATCCTGGACTGGACTGAAGGCTCACTTGCCCAAGTTAAGTCCTATCCAGCCCCTGACTTACCTTCCTCTATCAGGGAGTTAAATGGTTCAGAAAATGCTACTGCACTGATTTCTTCTAAGAAAGTGTCACCACCTTGATGAAAAATGATTATTTTTCATTGTGCAAATAGGTTCATTTTCAGGAATTCTTGTTTTAAATAACCTCAGAGGGAAGTAATGTCAGGTTTGACTTTAATAGTTGCAAACCAAAGGAGTTTATTTTTTTCCTGCGGGGGGGGTGAAGAAATTTTTAATTTTTCAAATGCAGTTTATATTTAGACAAATTAAAGATGTGTAAAATGAAATGGGAATGTTTTGAAGGGACTGAAAATATATATTTTGATTAACTCAAATGAATTTAAATATAAATCATGGGGAAAATGAAATGTTGGTGGGGTTTTTTCGGTTCCTCATTTGAAATGAAAAATAATTTGCAATCTTGACACTTTTCATGGAATGAAAAGTCCATTTGCTGATTAAGACCCAGATTCATCCTGGCTAATTTCAGGCACTATTGAACTGCTTAGTGCCAAAGGGCACTTTAATCCACCTGAGATTTAAATTGCCCTCTGGAGGTACCTATTTCTTTCGCTGATAAGACAAGGGTAATGTGAGCAATGTGAGGTAACTACCTGAGGTTGGGTGGCCTACAAGAGGGCACAGCGCTCTCCCCTTTCTCCTCTGCCTTCTCTCCTTGCTGCTTTTATGTCCCACCTCTCCACTAAAAGTTAGCAGAGTTGGGTTTGGCTTGGGTGGTTTTTTCTGCAAGGGGCGAAGATTTCCACTAAAATACAGGGTTTTCTCTACTTGTTTCCTGTTGGTGGAAAAAATTCTGAAGGACAAGCAGGGTCATATCCTATGAGAAGCAAAGAAACAAGATTGGTAGTTAAGATTGAGGGGATCTTTGGTGAGGTTGTTCACTTTTTTTTTTTAACCGCCACGTACCACGACTTTCAGCTCTCACATCTGGTTGGCAGAAGGCAGGTCCTCTTCAACAGCTCCTCCACAATGTGCTGAACACTCTCCTCCATCTTTAGGACTCCGTGACCCAGAACAAAAGTGAAAATATTTGGCATGCCAGAAAAGGTTAACAAATAAAGTGATGCACAGCCTTCTCCTGCCCGTGACATCACTTTGATGTGAGAGAACGGTCTTCGTGGCGCACCTGACAGCCTGGTGACAGCAAAGGGACACATCTGCTACAAGTCGTTCCCCACAGTGTTGTCTCTCAGCGCTGCCTTGCCTGGCTGAGGTTTCCCCTCCCCTCCAGGTAGCGTCCGGAGGTCGGAGCTGGCCCGCTTTATGCCACAGCCTCGACCGGTGTCACCTTCACATATTTGTGAAGGTTTTGGTCACCTGTCCAGTCAGCCAGATGGGTTTGCTTTAGGTAGCTGGACATTTGGGAAGTATTATTTCTTTTAAATACATAGCCTGTACTCTTCTGATTTTGGGCTCATAAAACATAATGAGATACGGGTCAGCGTTTAAGTCCTGTGGAAAATTACATCCTAGAAGACTTTGTGGAGCCAAAGGCTTTAGCTGGTATTAACTCCAATTATACTCCATCCAACTGTCCAGCAGCATCTGTGGCCTTTGACAAAGACCTCGTTCTCCTTTCTAGAGAGAAAGGTTCTCCATTCCTACCGCATCTGAGCAGCGGGACGCACACTGGGACACAAGCCCGAGCGAGCCCCGTTCCTCCTCTGCCACATTTTTGTCCGTGATGAAGCGTTTTATTTCCCTTTGAAGTTTCCAACAACTGTTGGCAAACTCCTTGGCAAAGCACGTAGGGTACGTCCGAGAGCTTCAGTCCGAGTATCATGAGTGTGTGCTTTTGGAGGGTGGGGGAAGGAGATTAAAATACAGTTGTTGGTTGATATGAAAAGAAAAAAAAGAAAACAAAACAAAACACCAAAAACTTAAATAAACCACAAATTGAAGGGGAAAAAAAACCAAAAAAACAACCCCCCAAAAAAATCCTGTGAGAAAGAAAGTAACAAGTCTGTGGAGGATGGATGTTTGGAACTGTTCAGCCTAATGCATGCCAGATTCCTTCTCTTCTCTCCCCCCGCCCCCTCCCGCTGCCTTCCCCTTACCAAATGCTGTCTGCTAAACTTCTGAAACACCCTTTGCCTTTTTGACCCTTCAACTCATCTTGAACTTAGGAAAAACTGGGGAGGCGGGAAGGAATAGTTGCCTATATAGTGCATGTGGTTGCGCCAAGGGGGGGGCTGTGCTGGGGGTCTGTGAGCAGGGGGGGCTGACACGGGTTTGTGTGGTTGATGCTCCCCTGAAAACAATTTGTATCCTGTTAATAGAATTAGTAAATATTTGTAGCTCGCTTTGAAGGCTGTGTCCCCAGGGGATGGATGTGGGGGGGGGGCCTGGAGAAATTAAAGAGACAAGTTACTGATTTAGTCATCCCGTCCCCTTCCCCCAGCCTCTTTCTTTCATTTTCTACCTCCTTTATGAAGACACTAAACAGACAAATTGGAGGTTTGAAACGAGGCTTGTGCTGCTGCGTGCGGAAGTGCCAGGGGTGGTACGCGGGGCGCGGGGGGTGGAGGAGCAGGCCTGGTATCTGCTGATGCAAAAGCCGCTTGCGTTGAACGAAGCCGGTCGGGAGGCGGGTTCCCGAGTGGCAGGAGTGGGGACGGCCAGGCACCCGAGCCCCTGGGGCGGCGGCAGCCACCCTGGTGAGGGTGCTGCCCTGTGGCATGTGGGGCTGAGCTGGGGAATGGCTCCGGGTCAGGGTTTGGCTCATGTATCTGCTTTTGGGGGTCTTCCAGATCTGTCACCCACCAAGTGACTGTAAAAGAAGATAGAGAATCGCAGAATCCCAGTGTGGTAGGGTTGGAAGAGACCTCTGGAGATGCTCTGGTGCCACCTCCCTGCTCCAGCAGGGTCACCCAGAGCAGGGGGCCCAGCAGTGCAGGGTCCAGGCAGGGTGGGAATCTCTCCAGAGCAGGAGACTCCACAACCTCTCTGGGCAGCCTGGCACAGGCTCTGTCACGCTCCCAGGACAGTTTTTCCTTATATACAGATTCGTGTGTGTAATGTCACTTCTTTAAATCCTGCTCTCTTCTTCCTTGTGTAGCTTTATAAACTGGTAAAGGCTAAAGGAAGAAGAAAGCGATCCCAGATCGGAAAACTGAGTCGTGTAGGGCCGAGACGTTTCATTTCCCGTGATTATTTCTGATTCGCTGCTTTACAGAACGGCCCAGATGCACAGACTGAGGTTGGATCACCTGCAAGTTTTTAGGTGGTGGACATGTTCCAGCTCTTTGCCTCCAACAGCTGGTGGTTGAAGTACACGTGAGTGACGAGGGCCACCCAAAAGGAGGATCAAGTTTGAAACGGTGGAAATTCAAAGAGCTGTTAGCATCTCCATTACTACTTGGGATTGATTTTGACAGGCATTGGGGAGGATGTTTGCACGAATTAATGTTACTTTCAAGCGTGGATGGAGCTTGTATTGGGCCATTGTTTAGAGAAATGTGCTCTCGTTGACTGGCCAAGTCTACCCAACTTTATAGTCCTCTGATCATGCAAAGCAGCAGAACTCTTAGAGTCAGTGGCTTCTGAAAATGTACATCTGAAGAAAGCATTTGCCTTATATGTGGACCATAAACATACTGTTGATTGGGAGGGAACTGGGGAGGGGGCACCATGTTTCCTGGATACCACTGGGGCCCAGGCTAGATGTGCTAAGCTTGGGTGATAGGACTTGCTGTGCTACAGATGTAGGAGAATCTGGTAACCTGGATCTTCTCGATACTTTTCCACATTAAACCGGTTGGACTCGAATGCCCCTATTCTGTGGGTTTGCTGTTTGCATTGTTTAATGCTTTCTATTAACCCTGGCTGAGGAGGAGGAGGTCGTGGATCTCTGCTTCAGCCCTGCAAGGGTGAAGGCAGGCAGCACCCACTGCTTCTCTGGGAGAGGATGCAGCTCTGTTGTTGTTGGAGAATCAGCTCACATTGGAGAGGCAGAGAGAGAACTAGATGTGGTCCAGAGATAAAAACTGCCCACCACGCAGCCTCACTGCATACTCCAGGGAATCCATTTGTTCCTTGGAAACAGAGGATCAAGTATTCCTAACTGGTGGCATGGCTTCCTGCTGGCTGGGACGAGGCCATGATAGCATCTCATGTGGCTGATAACATGGGGGAGGTTGTGGAGTGAGCCCCAAAGTGGGAGTTGTGATGTTGGAAGCTTGCCTTCTGATTTTTGGGGGCTGTGGAAAGCAACGTAGAAGCCTCAGGTGGATAATTTCTGTCTTGAGCTAAAGAAGGAGCAAGGCAGGCCCTTCAGTTGTTGAATATTGAGTTGTTCATGTGCCAGGAGCATTTAATGGGATTGACAGGCTTCAATTCTCTAGTAGTAGGCAGCTACATGTGACCAACCAGTACCATCACTCGCAAGTGCCAGTGATGAGAAGCCGGTGGCTCAGGAGGGCGATTCCTCTCCATGTCTCTTGAGTTGTCCATTCCTTTCCATGGGCTCCCACATCAACCAGGGTTGCTAGATCAAATACGTGGTCTGATGACGTTAGGATAGAGGAACCCCTTTTTCAGCTGAGAGTTGGAAGATTGCAACCTAGATGAAATAGTTTCATTCATTGGAATACTTGGCTTGAAGGTTGGCATTCAAAGTTTGTTCATCTAAAGAAGGAAAATGTTTAAAAAGTAACTGACTTGAAACATAAGTCAGTGTAAGAAATGAAACCATAAATTGTTTTAAGCACTTGAATTTTTCTTTCTTGAGGACAGGTTTAGAAAGAGAGGAACAACTACAAAAATTCACTTATCTCTTTTTTTTTTTTTTCCCCCCCTTCTGAGAAGACAACAACAGAAAGGTTCACAAATCTTTACCAAAGAAAACTTTAAGGAAAATAGTTGCAAAACACATTTAGTGTGCTTCAACCAGCTGGATTTTCTGGCAGCTCTAGTGAAATCTAAACAAGGAAAATGATTGTCTTTTTTTTTATTGTTGTTGTTGTGTTTCGCAATGGTTTTTTATCCAGCCTGGACAGTACAAAGCACATCCTCTGTGGGAAGGTGTCGCAGGCTGCAGAGGAGATAAAGTTCCCTGCGATTATATGGGGTGTTTCTCAGTTGAGAGTCAGCACGTGTGGAGGTCCGATCCTTCTAGTGCACACATTCGGGGAAAAGAGAGGAAGTGGAGTCCATTAAGGAGAATAGTAAAACCAGGAGTCGAGTAATGAATTGAGCGACTGATCCAGTAACGTCATGTGAGCACCTCTCACTCCCACTCCTTGCAGGAGGTATTTGATGGTTTTGCAGGGCTGAGCCCCAGATTGTGTGAGCAAGGGCCTCTTTTGCAATTCTATATGTCTGCTCTACCTTTTCCAGACATGCATCTCTGGTTTTATTAAGCACACGGCGTGCCGTGGTCCTTCGGTTCCCAGCAGCTCTTTCCACTCCCATTCCCACCCAGAGCTGAGAGACCTATTACCAGGTAATGATGTGTCAAGCAACAGGCAAAGTGGAGGAAAATCACCGAAGGAAAATGCTGATGTAGTGGTGGAAGCATCTATATATTTTTTTTATTCTCCTTCACAACCTGGCTTTCTATTCCCAAAGCCTTTAACTCGCTGACCTTTCCCCTTAAGTGAATGGGTGGGTTTGGGGGCTGACAGAACAGCAGCAGGTCTTGTCTGAAGTGTTGTAATGTTTCTCTTGTCCTAAGGTGAATTATGCTTTCAAATCCCCAGACTTGGGAAAGTTGGTTTTGAGTAGCGAGTTCTAACCTCACTTGGGTCTGTGTAGTGACAGAAACAGTTGAATTTTGTGTTTGTCAGAAAACTGTAGTGAGCACTGGTAATGATTTTCTTCAGTGATCCAGGTCTCTGAAAATGTGGCCTGACCTCCTCCAAAATCAAGTCCAGGGACAATTAAAAACTCACCCTAACATTGTTTGAACTGACCTTGCCAGGGTCCAGCCCAACAGTAGATGACTTGTCAAAGTTCCCTCGGGGAGTTGACTTCAATCCTAGCAGACCAGCCAGGAGTGGAAGCATCTTAAATGATGGTGGTGTGGAAAGCTCCGCAGTGCCAAACCTGCCCGTAGATGATCTCCCTGGGAGGCATTGGACATCTGGGTGCCCCTGCCCTGGGTGCTGTCTGGACAACACTGACCTGTGGTCCAAAGCCCACCCTGGAGGCTGTGCATTTTAATACTCCTGATCTTAATCTAAACCAAGGGTAATTCTTGCCCAGATTGTTGCTTCATCATGTACCATTTCAGTGGCTTCCCATATGTTAAATATTTTCTCTGTAAGTGGGAAATCCAGTGTTTCTAGTGAACTTGATATTTCATAAAGCCTCTCTGAAATGATTTCTGGATAGCAGAGTCGGCAAATGTGCAGAAATTACCTGGTTTTGCATCTTGTGCTCAGAATTATGTTCTGAGATTCTCTGCAAAGACTCCAGCCCAGATTGTAAAATGTACTTTGAAATTTAATTTCCATCAATTTGAATGTGGAAGAGATTAAAATGTGAAAAATCCACAAGGAGAAAGATTTGGGGTTTTTTGGTAACAAAACAAATTCCAGTGTGAGCTGGTGACAGATTTTTATGAAAAAATATTTTAAAAGCTGTCATTTCAGATTGTTCCTGCTTTACAAGGTTCAAAATGCTCTCGAAGCTAGATCCATTTTTAATCTCTTTAGCAAACTAATTTTACAAATCAGCCACCATATCTTTGATCACAGCAAACTTCACCTCCTGAAAACAGCGGCTGTGGTGAGGAGGAAAAAAACCCCACATTCTTGTTTTGCAAACAGTTTTGGTGAGGTCAGTAAAAATATTGATAAATTATTCCAAAAGAAACCAGCAGGCTTTGGAAAAAGCAGACAGTAAAGAAAAATTCTGGCTAAAAAAAAATTTTGTTTTTAAAAAGAAAAAAAAAAACAACTTATTTCAACATAAAACACTTCTCATGCCAAGAATTTAAGCCAGCTGTCATTGTCTTTTGTATCCATAAACAAATGCTTCGGTCTCCCTAACAAATCTCAAATGAGTAAAATGAGAAAAGCAAGGGCTGTCTGTCTGCAGGGCATATGCCAGCCAGCAACCAGCAAGTCTGATGTGGATTTGGGGCTGTTTCTGTGAAAAGTCGAAGGCTTGACGCCTGCACCTCTGGTGAGAGCATCTGGGAGTAGAAGTCCAGCCCCGTACATCAAATCCAGGAGGAGAGGAGCTGCAGCTTGGCTTTAGACCTGGAGAGAACCCGCTGTGTGGAAGGCAGCTGAGCTGGCAGGGCTTGGACCAGACCTAACAGCAGCTAGCTGGGGAGGGGACCAGGCAGTGTGATGTGTAAGCAGAGTTTCTAACATCTTGTTGGAACCTCTCAATAGCTGGAAGCCAGCAGAGGTTTCCTCCTCAGTCTCTTTGGTCCCAGTTTCTCACCCCTGATTATTATTTTTTTCCTCTCTTTAAAAGTCCTGACTGCAGCTGGTGGTACCCCCAGAACATGAGGGACAGTTTCCCTATGAATCTTCTTTCTTGCAGTGCTGAGACCAAAGCCCTGGACGTGTGGGTGAGGACCTTGAGCAGTGCTCACACAGCTTGCTTGCTCCTCTGGCCTGCCCTGCCCAGATACAGACGGCTACATCACAACACTCTGCCATCTGATAGACGTGTGGATGGTCCTGTAAACTGGTTGTCACTCGGGCAGTGCTTCGTGGGTGGAAGAAAGTATTCTTTATTTCTGTGAGCAGATGAAGCCTGAATTGTTGTGATTTTCTAACTTGTAGGTTTCTCTGGTGGCTGCTGAGGGTTTGGATTTGCCTTCTTTGGGACCACTGTGGGAACCCTCTTCCACCTGGCTTCCTCGTAGTACAGTGCATGTACGTGCAGGACCTATGTAACTCTTGAGATCTTTGTTGAAAAATTCAGTGTTTCCACTGAAAGATCTGTGGCTCAGAGATGGTGAGGTAACTGTGGGTGGACAGGCTCTGATCACACCAGCCTCCTTTCTGGAGGAATCTGGGGAGGGGGGAAAAAAAAAAAAATCAACTAAAATGCTTACATCATTTCTGAGTCCTCTGCCTCTGTTTAGCTTCAAGTTGTTGGTGAAGGTTAAACAGAGATGTTCACCAGATGGTTCATCTTCCCCAGTATCTCTCCTTTCATAAGGGTGTTTGTTTCTTTTGCTCCTTTGCTCAGCTTTGGAGTATGTAATGAATAGGGATCATTTTAATTTCTTCTGCTCTGAATATGTCCCTGTGACTCCACCTGAGTGGGTCCAGGGAAGCATTGGACATAACCTGCTAGAGTGACACCTGATGCGTGGACCCAGTGGGTTTCTGAACGCAGTCTGTCAGCTGTGTACAACGTACATATGTTAAACACTGCTGTAAACAGTGGACTCTGCCCTTCTCTTTGGAGTCAAACTCAAGGTCAGGAGAACATAAGGTGCTCAGCTGCGCTTCATTCGCAACGTGACAGGTCTGCAAGAGACGTTGTCTTCACACTTGAGATGCACTTGCATTTGTGTAGGCTGCAGTATGGATGGGCTGTCCTGCACATCCTTCAGCACAGAAACCCTGCAAACCTTTCTCCTGCCCTGCCTGGGAGCTGATAAAACATCTGCCTGCGCTGCGAAGATGCCGCCAACGCGCGCGACAGCATCGTCGAGTTGAAAGATCGAAGCCGGGCAGAACACGGGGGTGGAGTAAAGAAAAAACCTCCCAGTGTAATTAATCCAGTCCTATTACTCCAGCTTTCGGCTTTGTTTTTTTTTCTAAAGCTGGCCTGGCCTGCAAAACCCAGGTCTCAATTAATACTATTATGCTGGGGATGACATTTCCTCAGTCTGTCGTCGGTTATTTTTTAATTCTCTAATTTGTTCTAATATGCGCATTGCCTGCACATCAAGTCAGCCATGAAGACGCTGCGTTTCCAGGTTCCTTCCTCTCCATCCTCCCAAAGAAATTAAAGCAAGGAGGCTGCGGGACCACAAGTGCAGGAAATAGAATTAGGGAACATATTAATTGGGGCATCAAGTAGGATTTTGTTCCAGGCGGTTTCCTTCCGTGAGCCACTTTGATGCTTCCCCTTCGCAGCTCTGTTTCTCATTAAAAGTATCCCTTAATGGCAAATATTGTTTATGCATGTTGCAATTATGTCATGCTGTAACCCCTATGCTGGCAGGCTTGGCTGATTGGCGGGGAGAAGGAGGAGGAGGAGGAGGTCAGTCGTGGGGAGGAATCGGTGCGGAGGAAGAAGGGGGAGGACATGGGGTGAGGAGGTAAACAACAAATAGTTTCAGCTTCGCAGTCGAAGGCAACGGTTGCTTGGAAGCCCTCGGTGCGTTGGGCCAGGCTGGATGCCCGTGTGAGAGCTGAGCCTTGTTGCTCCTCCTGACGCTCGGGTTTTAGCCTTTCTGCTGTTTACTGGCTTTGGGGTTTGCAATGCTGCCAGAAAAATGGCCGGGTAATGGTGAAGCTCTGCTTTTCCAAGTGAAACCTGGGTTCCCTTTTGCTGTTTTAGCTACTGTTTGATTTAAGAGAAGTAGGAGTTTGGTTTGTGGGGTTTTTAGAGAAGGGAGGAGGTGTCTTTTCTTCATCAGCCTTGTTTTTCCCAGTCCTCCATGGCTCTCGTGCCTCTTGTCCCAGCCGTGGCTGCGAACTTTCTGCGGGGATCTTCTTCAAGGCCCCGAGATTTGCTCTGATCTTTTCAAACCCGTTGCCTTCAGCGAGGCTGCTCCTAGGTGGCTTTTGCCAGCACTAATTCAAGGCTGTGAGAATAGCTCATTTGTGGGAGGGTATTTGTTTTTCCATCCAGGCAGCCAAAACCTCCAGCTTCCCCTCTCCCTCACTCACGGACCGGGAGTGCAGAGGGTTCGTTCTGCCCTTGATCTCTGAGCTGATGTGATCGGCTCAAGACAAACCTGGTGGTGAACTTAACTTTTCCCTCCCGTTTTTTTAATCATTCCTACTGTAAAATGGATTTGCCCCCGTGTCTAGATCTCAAAAGCAAACAATTAACAGCCATAATGAAAGAAAACAGCTCGTGTGTGCAGGGGAGAGCAAGCCAAGCAATGTCCATGCCCGAGCAAGTTCAGGAGCCAATACAAATACCACTGCTGTGTTTTGGAAACTCTTGGCCTCTCCGGATTTTTGGGAGCCAACGCACAGCGACTGAGGCCGATGGCAAAAGCAGCGAGCAAAAACCTCAAAGCTGTAAAAACCAGAATGTAAAACAAATCTAAGAGGGAGGGGGGAACAACCTCCCTCCTTCCTTCCTAGCTAATATCCTATCCGAAGTGACTGGAGCCTAAGCAGGCAAACAGGCTGAGGAAACCACAGGAGCTGGGGCTGACAGGGACAGAGCTGGTGAATGAGGGGAAGCAGACAAGTGTAGGAGTCACAGAGGAGAAGTCACTCGGTGCCTAGAGCCAGAGCTGCTGTGAAATGACTCATTTTCACTTTGCATGTATGATATTTGCATGCAAAACACATTCTGCGACCCGTCACATGGGTATTCTGCTCACGGGTTTTGATCTGGGATGAAATTTCACCCTTTCCTCCAGCAAAGTCGTTTATCTTTCTTTCAGGGAGGAGGGAGGAAGTGGGAGGGAACTGCAGGGAGAGAGAAAGAAATTGTCCTTTAGGCATGAAAATCAGGGCTTTATCCCTCAAAAGGGTCACTCAGCTGTTTCCGAACTTGGGGACAGAAGAGGAGATGCTGGCCAGAGCTCAAGGTCAGGGCAGAGAGAGTTCTTGGCCCTGCTGCCTCCACCCCACCACTAGACCAAGCTGGACAGTCCCAGTGCAGTCCATGGGCTGGGACTTGGAGCCTTTGTACCGCTTTAAATCCTTCATTTCAGAGGAGATTTTTAGCTGAGGAAGTACAACTCCAGAATTAGACCTGTGGCATGTTCTGGGAGTATCAGGAGGTCCGGGGGTGTCCCCCAGCCAGGACAGAAGAGCTGCTTTGCCTTTGATCTTATCTCCTGAGAGAGGTTTGCAGTGTTTTGCCCGGTCTCGCTTTGCAGATAGTTCACTCTGGGGTCCTGATGCTCTTCCCTAGGTGAAGATCCCCCCATGCTGATGGGCACTGTGCCAGGCCAGTGGGCCTGCTCAGGATGCTGCATGTGCCTCCTCCTCCCTGACCACAGGAGGGGAAATAAACCTCAGAAAAAGTCAGAGGCTTCAAAAGTTCTCAAAGGGATGAGCCCAACTATCTCCCTGGCTAATCCTGTCCCTAGGCTGAGCCTTACTCCAGGGGATGCTGAGCCCCAAGGCTTATTCCAGCACACCCCTGGTGTGGGGCTTTGTGCTGTTTTTTCTCCGGTCTGTGTGGAGCCCAGGAGGTAAAATTAACTCTCTGTAAATGACCTTTACTGCAGTTCTGGTGTTGGATCTCCCTGTCCCTTAATGCTGGAGCAGCCCTGGACCACAGGGGAGCTTTTCATGCTCACTGTTGAGTATTTCTGGTGTTGAATGCTGCTCACAGCAGCAGCCTGTCAACTAGCATGCTCTTAAGCCAACTTGTTTTTAAGGGGCTTCTAGGTGAGTCCTAAAGACCCCTTTGTGAGAACTATGCTGGGTAGTGTCTTGAATGCTGCTGGGCCCAGCTTGGAGCAAAATAAACCCCAGGCAATCATGGCTTCGGCTTGAGATGTTTTGGTGTGTGCTTGCTCCTCATCCTCTGTGCCCCATCTGTAGAAGGAAGAAAGAGGTCTTAGCAAAGGGACTCAGATCTTCAGTTGCAGACAGAGGAGAGCATAATAAGGCTGATAAGTGCCAGTGTATGTGCCAGGCTGGGCTGGATGGCAGTTGGCTCTTGTGGTCAGGCTAAGAACTGTAGGGATCCTTAGGCTGGGAATGACTGAGGAAAGGCTCATAGTTTGAGAAACAGGAAACTTAAATCTGCAATGAGCATTGGTGCTGTGCTTGGGCATTTCATTGCTTTGGGGCTTGGGCAGACCTCAGTGGCAGGAACGAGTCTGCAGCAGTTTCTATCAGCTTGCTGTCCCTCTGTGCTCAAGGGGTGGAATTTCCCAAGAAAAGGGTTGCATTGACTCGGTCTGTTAACCTTCTCTTGCCACTTCTTCTGTGCCATTGTGTGTTTCAAAGCCTTACGATGAAAAACATGTCCTTCTGGGAAAGGTAAACCTGTGGGGCACGGGCAGTGTAAGTCAGCTGGCTTTGTGAGCAACTGCTGTTTCCCCTTCCAGCAAAAGGAGCAAATCCAAAAGCCAGAGTGTGCCATTTTCACCAGATCTCTGTCGTGAGGCTTGATAGACATTTAACTTCAATATCTTACATGCACAAAGATGTTTCTTTGGCTTAGCTCTGCTTGTGAGTGAGAACCTGCTGGGTTTTTTTGAGTGCAGGCAGTTTGACACCGTGAGCACTGGGTTACGCCGGGTGTGTTTGTGCTGTTGGGAGTCTTCTCCCACCAGCCAGCAGCACCAGCAGCTCCGGTTTGAGAGCTGGGGCAGGAGGGCTGTGTTGGTCACAGCAGGGGTGGCACCTTGCTCAGGTGGGTGCAGTTGTGTACAGAGGTCTGTACCAAGATGTGCTTTGGGGATGTGGTCTTGAAGGCACTACTTAGTAGTGATTGAAGTGGAAGACGTGGACCTGTTGGAGCAGGTCCAGGGGAGCACCACAAAGATGATCCAAGGGCTGGAACACAGGCTGAGAGAGTTGGGATTATTCAGCCTGGAGAAGGCTCCAGGGAGACGTTTCTGCAGCCTTCCAGTATCTGAAAGGGGGGCTACAAAAAAGCTGGGGAGCTGCTTATTACAAGGGCTTGTAGTGATAGGACAAGAGGTGATGGCTTAAAACAGGAAGAGGGCAGATTTAGATGAGAAATTAAGAAGAAATTCTTCACTCTGAGGGGGGCTGAGACACTGGCACAGGTTACCCAGGGAAGTTGTGGATGCTCCATCCCTGCATGTGTTCAGGACCAGGCTGGATGGGGCTTTGAGCACCCTTGCTCATGGTGGGGGGATTGGAATTAGATGATTTCCAAGATCCAACCCAAACTACTCCATGACTCACCCATGTAAGCCTGGTCTGATGCATCACGTGATGGGCATCTGAAGAAACTGTGAAGGTGAGTAAGGGTCTGCCTTGCAGTTGCTGCCCCTGTTCAGACCCTTTACCTGCATGAAATAATGTGTCACAGAAGTAAATCTGCCCAGTCACTCTTGGGATATACCTGGAGTTTGTATTGTTTGCAGACCCAAGCCCATGCTCAGATCAGACTTGCTCTCTGAATTCTGAGCATGGACTGCTCTCCAAATCAGACTGAATATGAGCTTTGGGGTGCTCCAGCAAAGGGGTAAACGTTGAGATCCACCTTCCCCATAGCCTGAGCTCAGATGCGTGGGTAGCAAAACAGGTTGTGCCCAGGCTGGGTCCTACCAGCCAGGCTACAGTGGAGCATACCCAGGCATTGGAAGAAACATGCCATCAAATCACTGCAGTAGTCAAAAAGACTTTGAAAGGACCTATTTTAGTGCCAAGGTAGAGGAAGGACATCCTAGAACAAGTACATCTCATAAACAGAGGTAGAACAACTGCCTCTGGCACCTTTCTCTGAGCCTGTGTTTTTGGTTTTTTTTACAAGGACTTCTACCATTTGCCATCTGTTGGGGGATGCTGAATCCCACGCTGGAGGGTTGCATGGGCAAAGCAGTGAGGCTGCAATGTTTCAGGTCATTTCTCCTCCTGTTTAAAGGTAGTTTTCTCAGAAGGCAAAGCAAGAAAGGAGGCGGCATCACCTGGTGACAAAGCTCAGCTGAAGGCTGTTTTGCTGGCAGTGTTTATGTGCTGCTCCTGAAAAATACACAAAGCACATCGATAGTGTAGCACAGAGTTCAGCTTGTGAAATCAGAGCTCTGTGTGTGCATTTAAGGTACATCCTTCCCTGCAAGTAAGTTTGGAAACCGGGTGCCATCGGGTGAATTCCCGTGGTAGAATTTCCTGAAATATCCCCATCCCTCTGCACTGAGTCCCTGGGAACAGCAGTGATAAACCTCAGTGCTTGTGCACTGCTTTCCTACTGGAATTCTATAGGCAGATGTGTAGGGGTGTGTGCATAATAAATCCAGGTAAGACGCGCTGGATGCCAGCCTAGGTGGGCAGGGCAGCACGTGTGTCCTGGATCTGGAACGTGCCAAAGGATGGATCTGCTCCATGGCACTGTGGTGCTCCCAGATATCTGGGTGTCTAGTCAGAGCTGCTGCACAAACCAATGTCCTGATACCTCTCTCTTTGCTGACATTGATTTTCATCTCCAGAGAGGACATGCAAGGACATCTGTGGCGTGGTGACCTTATTTAGCTCCCAATCCAGGGCTGGAGGAGTGTCAGAAAGGCCAGGGCAAAGTCCCTCGTTTGGTAGTAGAATTTTAAACTGCTAAACCCAGGAACCCCCAGTGAGAGATTTTGGGCTTGTCCTTATTGTGCCGTAACACCGGCTCAGTGCGCTGCTGGTAAGCGATGCCCCGGTGGTACCTCAGGATGCTCGTGAGGAATTAACACAGAAGCAGCACCGCTCCTCTGCATCTGTGCCAGGTCCTTGGTCTTGGATATAAAACTAAGGTGATTCAGAGAACTGGAAAAGTAACTTGGTCTGAAATTAACACCGTTGCATTCTCACTATTCCCAGTGAGCTGTGCAATTTTCTGCCTTTTTTCTTGCCGTGTGTTGCTTTTCTCCCCTTAATCTCCATTGGCCCCCACTTACGTGTACGGAACAACACGCTTCTTATTTTATACACCCTCAAAATCACGTGTGTTCCCGTGTTCTGCTACTGGGCACCGAACTTCACTGTCCCTGCAGTGCTGGAAATCTCTTGAAAAGAAAGATTTCCATATGAAAAATCCACTGCAATTGAGGCTGCTTATGAAAAAAGGGGAAACACCTGAAGTCAAGAAAACAGCTCACAACGTGGGTGGCCAAGGGGGTAGCAGGTGGGGGTGCCATGGTAAAGCAAACCCCAACGTAATTACAGAAACCTCTGTCAAAGAGGTTTTTTTCCTTTATTCCCCCCCCAGGCACACGTACGTACACGCACGTGCTTATCTCCCACACATAGATGCCTCTGAAGGATGGGGAGAGCGGCATCAGCTCTAATACACAAGTTCTCGTTGCCTCCATCCCTTTTGCTGACTCGCTCCGTGGAATCCTGGCACGAGCGATGCCAAATGGCACTTTGCAGGCGCTCTTGATTCGGTCGCTGCTGAGTATTGGGGGGGGGATAAAATAAATAAATAACTAGGTCTATATTAAGGCACTTTTCTAGCAGGCAGCTGAGAACCTGAGCCCCAGCTTGCTATCACTTGCTGCCTTTGCTTTATGAAGTGCTCGGTGCACCTGCTTAGTGGGGAAGGCACCTCAGCAAACCCTCCCTGTGCGAGCCTCCTCTGATGAGCGGCAGCAACGCAACTGAGTCAACAGCATCATCCAAATTGCAAAGCGTGGGCGGAAGAAAAGAATCACCCTTTGTTTCCGAACCTAAAATCCCAAAGCTTTCTTCGCTGGGTAATTTGTTGGTGTCAGCAGATTCTGGGTGTTTTACTGCCAGCAGTCAGATTGAACTTCCTTGAAGTTGCAACATCAGGAGGGTTAATTATGTACAAAGCGCTGGCCAATGCTGAGGTCTGGCATGCAGGGATCCAGCTGTGCCGGAGAGATGATCCAGAGGTGATTGTCATGGCCGCTGTTTGCGTGCTCCCGGGGACTCTGGGCTGGTTGTGTTCCTAGTAGGGGTCGGTGAAGGCGGGGGAGACCGGGCAGGCTCTGGAAGAGGTTTTCCTTTCTGCAAAAAGCCCGGTTTCAAAGGAAATCATGGTAGTGTGTAAAGCATTAGCGTGCCCAGGAATGGAGCTGCAACCCTTACGGGTTTAATCTGGTTCCTTTTGAAGCCTTTCTAGGCTTGAAAATGCCATTTTCAGCCATGGCTGATATTTTCTTTAAAAATAATAGGAAAAAAAGCAGTCTTGGGGGGGAAAAAAGGTAAAAGATGTTCATGGTTTGTTCCGTTGTTTTGGGGTTTTTTTTTAGTGTATACCTGACATCTCTACATCTGTAGGACTTCTTTAGTGTTAGTGAATAACCGAACAAATTGGATTTAGCTGCAGTGCGTGGAGATTTTTCTCTGAAGCTCAGAATGAACTTGGTGCTGAGGGGATCCTCCCTCAGGACCCTGCAGTCGATTCACCGGGTCCTCCAAAGAAGAAAAAGAGGCACATCAATTCTGCTCCTTCCCAAGAACCTGCAGTGCTGCCAAACCTCCTCCCTCCCCCTTCCAGCAGTGCTTAAAATGCAGTTTGTGGATTTCCCAATATTTGTAACCTCGTCAGTCAGGGCTTATCTGCCTGATAAATAAAAGGACACAATGCACACAGGAGCCTTATCGGAGAGCTAACAGAGCGCTCGCCTTGCCGCGCTGAAGGCGAAGACATGGGAAGCGGTCTGTCAACAATTTAAACAGTGCAATTAAAATCCCTATCGATTCCCTTTTCCACTTGCACTGGTTTTCACATCAGTTGTGCTGCCGAAGTTGGTTTTGACACCCGGCTTAGCCAAGATGATGGCCTTGGTTCTGAAAGCGTTAAATTTTCCCCCTCTTCTTCCTTTGCCTGGCATCTGGCAACAGATGGTGGTACCTGAGGTGGTACCTTGAGGTTCTGTCCATGTGCAGACTCTCTTCTTGATAGCTTTCAATCCTTTGCCCTGATGACCAAATATTCTCCTCCTTTGCCTGGTGCAGGGCATCCCAGTGGCCCCACTTATTATTTTAACACAATTTTGACTTAATTGTGACACAACTGAGTTACAACAACAGCAGACCGAAGGATGCCATAAACGCTTGTCTGTCCTTTGTCTGCCCTGGGTCAGATGTCAGGGCTGCCAAATGTCAGCGTTGCCAAACAGGGTATGGAACTTAAATACAACTTACAGAAACTTACACCCCCCCCCCCCTTTTTTTGGCAAATTGACCATTTTCCTGTATGCTACAACACTGTCTGAGTCCTCTACCCACTGTTATCCCAATAGAAATACCCGACCAGGGAAGGCACAGTTGTTTGTGCTGCCAGGGGGTGATTTTTCAACAGTAGTAGAGTTTGACTCAGTTCCTGGCTTCGATACGTGCAGTGCAACCGTCTTGTGTCTTCCTCACCCTGAAGTGAATTGGTGTTTAATCTCCATCCCATGAAAAAGTCAGGACATGCTGGTCCCCTGAGATGGGGTTTTTAATTGCTCTAGCTTGACACTCCAACTTCGTGTCCTCATGGCCACTGATTGATTTCAATTAACATTCCCATGCTCCAGGCACTATAAATAACCCTTGTCTGGCCGGCTGCTTCTCCACTGCCAGCTCAACCTTTCTCCTTTAGCTGCTGCTGCTGCTCATCTTGCTTCTTGGCTTGGCCTCAGGCTCAGTCTATAATTCTTTCCAAACTTCCCTGTATAAAATAATCATGTACATGAAGTAAAACAGGAGTCTCATATACACACTTAATAACTCTTGTGTACTGTATGAGTGGGAATTCCACTTTATAACCCCCAGAGCTTTCAAATGGTTCTCATTTTCAGCAGCATTCCTCCTGCGAGATCTAAAACTTCCCATTTTATCCCAAGCCGTTTCTTTCCCTTTCAACCTTTTTCTTTCTCCCCTGGATTTCGGAGGAGTTGGCTTCGTCTTTTCCTCGGGCCGTGGTTTCAGCAGCGGGGTGGCTGGGAGCACCGATAGCACCGCTCTTGAGCTCTTAAGCCAAATGTCAGGGTTCTCTTCCCAATGCCACATTTTCCAAATTAAAGCTTCGGCTGGCTTGCAATTCAGAGCAAAAGGCTCTTGAGTTGAGATTTAGACTGAACTGATAAGATAAGCTTATGGGGACCTAGAGCTAATGTTCTACATGTGTTTGTCTGTCTGCCTACCTGTTATCTCTCTCCCGGCTAAAGAGAGAAGAAAGAACATCGCGGGTATTTAGACACATGCTGTATGTGACGGAGAGATAACATCTGTATGTATATGGATGCAGGAGCAAGACTGATAGGCAGAGAAACAAGAGGTAGCAATCCACAGATTTGTAAGGCCAGAAGGGACAGTTACATCAAAGGGGTGTAGAACTGGAGGGTTTGAATTTGCCCGAGGGGTGGTGGTGTTAGTTTGATGACGTTTTGAAAGCCAAGGATAAATAGACCCCTCTTTGATAAAATGCACGTGTATTTCTCTGTGGGTTTTTTTCAATTCTGCCAGCTGGGGATATGGTTGAAGTTTTCCAATGTTGAATTAAAGAAAAAAATATATTAAATGTTCATAATTTGTCTCTACATCTGGCTCTTTTTCCGCTGCTTTTTTTTAATACCCAGCAACAAGTCCAGTGGAAGATCTCGAAACACCCTAAGCCAGTGGCATTTTAAATTAGGAATATTTGACCTAAATGGGATGGATAGGCACTGCCCCCAGAAACCATGAACTTCTAGGTTCAGAACTTCCCACTCTCCTTTAGTAAAGGGCCAAGACAGAGACCACCAGAAAACATAAAGGCAGGAGCTTCTCCCCGTCTTTGGGTACAGAAACACGTGCAGGGGTGAACCCCAAGAGAGCAGGGGAGCAGGAAAAGCTTGCGCAGACGAGGGGGTCACGGGCGGCTTTCTGCCCGGCGCTGCGACCCTGGCGCCTGTCCCCAGCCGGTGGCAGGTGACTCTGGCAAATGTCCTTTGCCACACCAGTTGTCATTCCAGTTTTCCCTCATAATGCCACGATCCCAGCTGCGTGTGGAGCTCATGTGCTCTGTGCGTGTCATGCAGTTGCTGGTTACTCATCTTAATTGAAACATCGTTTTCAACGGTACATTCTTTGGTTTTGTTGGTTTGGGGTTTTCCCCACCCCTCCCCTTTTTCCACATTTGGAGCCTGGCCTCGGTCCCTCTGTTGTGTCCCTGACTTGATGTGCTGAGCTCTGTGTCAGTGCTGTATCTCCATTTTGGTCAGCTCTTGGCCAAATGAAAGGCTCGTGAAATTGTAGAAATGCTGGGTGGCAAGACCCCCTTCAGCTCCTGCCACCCCCTGGGAACAGGAGGAGAAAGTTCTCTGGTGTGAGGCTGTTGGAGCCTGTGCCAGGCTGCCCAGGGAGCCTGTGGAGTCTCCTGCTCTGGAGAGATTCCCACCCTGCCTGGACCCTGCGCTGCTGGTCCCCCTGCTCTGGGTGACCCTGCTGGGTGGAGCAGGGAGGTGGCACCAGAGCATCTCCAGAGGGCCCTTCCAACCCCCACCCTGGTGGGATTCTGTGAATGGGGTAACCCAACAACTGAAGGCTCTAGTGCAGATACGGTCTCACCGGTGGTGAGTAGAGGTGAATAATAATTTTCTTGGATCTGCTGGCCATGTGTTTTTGAATAAATGGTTTACCCTGCATGTGATGAGAGCGGGTTGCTGGCTCGTGTCCAGCCTGGTGCCCACTGCAGGCCCTCCCTCCTCCTCAGCAGGGCTGTTGCTCTTCAGTTTGCAGACTGTCCCGGTGCTTGGGGTTGGTTCCAGGGTGCTGAGCTTTGCCTGCTGCAGTTATAAATGCTGAGTCCCTGAGCCATGTCTTGATGCTAGCAGCTAAGTTGCCCCGTTGCTGGTAGGACCACCTGCCTGGTTTACTTCTGTTGGGGGTACATCAGTGCAACTCATTTATGAAGGGCGAGAGGCTGCTCCATGTTCTTTAATTAATTATCCTTTTTTCTACCTTTTCTTTGACAAACTCGGAGTTCGGTACCAACGCCTTCAGCTTCTGTTTTGTAGCTGGTGTTGGGCAGCACCAGAAAAATAATTTAAGGTGTATATAAAATAATTAAAGATATTGACAACTAAAAAGCTGGAGCAGTGATTTATTTGGAACGAAAGTTAAAAACATCCAGAGAGGAGGGAATTTTCTTTTGTCTGGTACCGTGGCAATAACGTTAACAGTTTAATGCTATTTTAATGCTATTCAAGGACAAAAAATACAGAGGAGGCCTTTCAAATAGAAGTCATGTTTTTGAAAGTGTTGAAATTTGCCAATTTGATGGTTTGGGATTTAGCAGAAAATAAAAATCTAAACCCCCTAAGTCAGCAGTATCAACACATGTTTGCGATATGTTGTAGTCCTGAAAAGACTTTTCTTTTTCCACCAGAAAAAAAACCTACCAGTGTGAAAAAAACTGACATAGGTCTAATCACACGATCTCCCAAAGCTATTAGTGGATGTGCTTATAGATAAACAAGAAACAAAACATCCTGAGACCAGTGGGAGAAATAAATAGCTTTTCTGGAAGGGAGAGCGAGTGTGAGAGCAAGGGGAGTAATGGGGCAGATGTGAGCGAGTTTGAAAACTGGTTTTTGCATTACAGGATGTCATTTATTTAGCTCAAAAAAACATGGGGTTTTTTATGGCATTATTCTGTGCCTTTCAGAGTTCTCATGTGCTGGAAACCAGCTCTGACTTCTGTGTCAATGGGCACTTGGGGATTCCAAGCCCTGAGTTATTTGACTGTCAGATGCAGTTACTAAGTCACTGGAAGTCACTTTTTTTTTTTCTTTAGGAAAAAAAAAAGCCCAAAATTATTTTGTTTTACTCTAAGATGCCCAGAGCAGTCATTTATAATATAAAGCTGCAAGTGGCAGGAGGACATCTAAAAATAGCACATTCCAAAAGCTCAGATACAGATACTGGAAAGAGATTTCCCCCCCCCACATATTCTGCATTGTTATTTAACCTGAAAAACCCCAAACAGGTGAAATAGGGAAAGTCACACGTTGTTACACCTGTACAGACTAGAATCTTGGTATTTGTGCCAAATTAATCAGTCACCAGAAGTTACTGGGCCAAATTCTTTTCAATGAGGAAAAACTTCTTTGGTGTGAGGGTGTGGGAGCCTGTCCCTGGCTGCCCAGAGAGGTTGTGGAGTCTCCTGCTCTGGAGAGATTCCCAACCATCCTGGACCCTGCGCTGCTGGGCCCCCTGCTCTGGGTGACCCTGCTGGGTGGAGCAGGGGGGTGGCACCAGGTGATCTCCAGAGGTCCTTTCCAGCCCCACCATGCTGCGATTCTGACAAGTTCTGTATAGTGTTGTGCTGGGCCAAATTGGGAAGACTCGTCAGGCAAATTGCTGTCAAATAGGGATGTCAGCTTTTTATCTGTGAAAATACACAAGTTTCTCATGCAACAGCTCGAGGATAAATTGCCTGGGTCTGCAGAAACATCTGTGCAGTGGGAATCTCTGTATCTAGGAGCTCTCTTTTTACTCCCTGGTGAAGCTGGGTATATCCAGGGTGCCGTAAGCTGCAGCCTTCCGCAGGTCTCTGACCTGGGTTGGAGGCATTGTTCTTCTCTGGCACTTTTTCCTCTCTGACAACAAAGGGAAAAATACCAGTCCACACTGTTGGCATCTTCTAGCTGAGGAACACTCCACCGTGGTTGTCCCCAGCAGGCCTTTGATGGGTTTGTTACTGAAGGTTCATAATCCTGGCTTTTCTGGTGGAATTTGGAAGCGGGATGAGCTCTGTCCTTGAACTGAATGTTGTCCCCAGACCTCTGCTTTTGCTTGGCCTAAGGGCACATCCACGGTTCACTGGGATCTCTTCCCAAGCTTTTGGGAAATTGGCTCAACGATTACAGAGAGGTGCAGACATGTGTCTAAATCCTCACCCACCTGCCCTGGTTTTCCTTAGGCGAATGACTCCAAAATGTACGCAAATCTAGTTAAATAATTGAGCTTCTTCTACCACCTGGAAACCTCATTCAGAAGGAAAAGAATTTGACCTTTTGTCCCTTGTTCTGGACTTCCACCATCCCAAGTCCTTCTTGGCCAAGCTTCATTATGGCCATATAAAGCAGTATCAAGAGGCTGAGTAGACATTGCTCACTTCATGCCACACTTGGTTTATAAACCCAGATTATGATATTGTCCCGGAAAGCTTGCCCTACCCTGAAATACTGGCAGTCTAGATGAGAGGAAAATCAGATTAACTGTTCCTTACAGCAAGAGAGCTGAGACCCAGCGTGAGGAGCAGCTTCCGCTTACAGCGGGCGCTGCTGCCAAGCTGGCAACTGAGCACAAGCATCCTGAGCTGGCACTGCCAGCGCGCGATCTCATCTCCAGTCCCTGCCGCAGCTGCCTGGGCTGCCAGTATGTGCTCGGGGGGGGTTGGCTGGCATTGAGTGCTGAGAACCTCCTAAAACCAGGGATTGTAAAGGAAATGGTTAACAAATGTGAGGCTGCTGCAGAAGTTGCATCTTAGATCTGTCACTCACCTGCTTTAAACTACATAGAACGTTTTGGGGAGTTAACTGCTGTCTGCAGAACATGGGAGCTGAGAGCTTTCCCAGCTCATCCACCAAATGGGGTCAGTGCTTTCCTTACAAAGTGCAACTTGCAAAGTTGTTCCTTCAGTTGTGAATAAGCTGATGCTATGGGAAGACCAGATTCAGCTGCTGAGGCTGAACTTGGTGATCATCAGTGGAGGAGAGTCCCTGTGGTGATGGTGAGGGACTTCCAGCAAGTGCCTTGGTCAGTACAGTGGAGCTCGAGACCTTGCTGCCCAGGTCAGGTTGGGACACTGGGATTAGTCTGTGAACTTTGTGAAATGATGAGCATTTTAAAGAAATCCTGTTCTTAGTCTCTCTTGATGCCAGCGTGAGTCACATCCCTTCTTCCAGGCAGGTGACCTCCAGCAGGAGGAAGAAGGAAACTTGGGTGTAGTTAGAAAGTACAGGTAAGGAGAATAAGAACACGCAGTGTTGGGGTGTAAGGGGGGACAGCAGCCCAGCACCGCCACCCTTTGTGGAGCATTAACCCTCCCAGCCCCAAAGGGTGGAAGAAATGGGAAACCAAGACCCTGCTCTGCTGCCCAGGCTGTCTGGGCTTGGCACAGCAGGAGCCGATTGGTTTCTACTCTCAGGCGCTTTTCTCTGAACCCACGGAG
The DNA here is from genome assembly GCA_024605025.1 of Megaceryle maxima. Classification (NCBI taxonomy): domain Eukaryota; kingdom Metazoa; phylum Chordata; class Aves; order Coraciiformes; family Cerylidae; genus Megaceryle; species Megaceryle maxima. The sequence continues at coordinate 114,071 of JANHGN010022854.1, read as the reverse complement.
GAAAGTTTTCTACAGGTTATGGGAACATTTTGACCTTTTTCTGCTGTATCAAAGGCCAGAGAAAAAAAATGTAGTTTATTTTATGTGGGGCCAGAGACTTTCTGGCCATATGTGTCACGGCTTTGATGCAAGCTGAAGTCCTGAGTCAACCAGTAAACATCTCTGGTACATGTTGCTCTTATTCACTAGCAAGTTGAGTGACTTTTCCATCTCCATCAGCTAGCCAGTAGCAAAGGGTGGCTTTCAGTTTGGGCAGTTCTGATGCCATGCCTGAGCACAAGCTGCTTGGACATGCCACCTCCATCCTGCAGCAGGACAGGGCCCCGTGGTGGAGCAGACTTAGGAAGACACTGCATGACTGGTCACATGGATGCCATGTGCAGAACACAGCAAAACTGTTAATAAATTGTAACTCAGAAGGTCTTTCTAATACATTCTTCTTGTGGGGTAAAAAGTTTTCTTGTCAGCTTTGGATGCCATGGTGGTACCTCTCGTGGACCATGTTCTGCACTGTCAAGACTCAGTAGGTGCAAAAAAAAAATCTTTGCTATTTTCATTCCTCCTTTTTGTTTGATCCTCAAAATATAACTGTAGCAATGCACAAAGATGTCCCCTTTCCCCGGGTATTGCCCTTAAACTTCTGTGACTGTGCAGGCACCTGAAATATTCTGCAGACTCACAGCTTTGACTCAACCCTCCTTCTTGTGGCCCTCTTGCAGGGAGAGCCATGTTCCGTCCTCTTCATTGCCAGCTTCTCCCCAGTTAGTCATCATTACCTGTGAGCTTATTTCATCAGCCCCAGTTGGTGCTGATTTAAAGTCTTTTGCATCACCAGTGTGAGCCTTGCTGTATGTAATCAGCCTTCCCTGTTCCTGGAGGTGGTCTCCATAATTGTCTGGCAGGTTTTTTCCCTTTCTTCAGGAGTTTCCTCAGCAGACTGCATCACCCAGCTCTCCTCAAACTCCAAAGGCACAGAGAGTGAAAATAAGGAGCATCACTTCACTTGCTGACTGATATGTCCTTAATTTCCTCGCCTGGCCTGGAGATGTGATCGATCGCATGGAGGGTTTTGTTACCATAGGCCTTGTGGTTTTTCCCTTTTATAGGATAATGGTTGTAAATGTCTTAGAGTGTCACTTTAATTCTCTCCTAAGATTGGATGATTTCTTGGCTGGTCATATGAGAGTGGGAGCGTTTTGTACTGGGATGTGCTGTGGCTTTGGCTGACAGTGTCTTGATGTGCCTGTCAGTGATGGAGATGCTTGCAGGCTGTAGCCATCATTTCTGCCTGTGATGTGTTGGTGGTGGGTTTGTTCTCGTGCTTGTTGCGTCTTCGGCTGCTTGTTTGTTGTGGTCCTTGTGTTTTTGTGTTCTGATTTTGGGTTATCGTGTAGTCGTGGAGACCACCACTGCGCTCTGCCTCCCGTTGTTGTGGCTTCCTGCTAACCAGTGTTTGTTGTGGGAGATAATATGCGGTGGTGTTCTTCAGCTTGTTCCTTTGCTCTGGCTGCTTGATGTTTGCGTTGTAGCCATAGATTTCCGTGGTAAACCCTTTGAGCTTGGAAAAAAAAAAAAAGCCCAATCAAGCTTTCCCTTTCTAGTCATTTGTGAAATTCAAACATGCTCTTGTTCAGCACGACCACGAAAACTTGGAGATCAAACTGAATAAATTGAAAGTGTCCCACAACACAGAAATTCCCTTCTTCCGCCTTTCCACTCTTGTCTCTCCACAAGCAGATTCCTCCTGCCAATTCCAAGCAGAAGGGAGATTTGCCTGCTGCTGAGAGCGCTTCTTGTGCTCCTGCTTTAGCGAGCTGGGACAGTAATGATGGACCATCACCTGAGCAGAGCCCTGTCTTTGGCAGTGAAAGACCTGAGGCCCTGAAATGCCTTTGTCAGCCTTCTGACTCCTTAAATCTTTTTTTATTGTAGACGAATAAGGTCAGGGAAATGGAGAAGGAGGGGTTGGAGGGCAGAGATCTATGTTTATATCGAGCTTTTCCCTGCAAAGAAAAATGTCCTTTCGGCAACGTTCCCTTTTGGTGATTTGTTTGTAAACTCTATTACACTCCTTTTGCTTGTCCTGCCGCTCCGGTGCCAAACGTCTCCCTTTACCTGTACAGATTAATGGGGGTGGGATTCAGGGTTTTACAAACCCAGTGTTTTTTCCCTAAAGATAACCCCACTGGAGAATCAGGATGGGAAAACGGAGCCGCAAGGTACTTAACGTGAGACGTGTGAGAGCTCCTCCTGAAAACTTCTCCCAAGTCCTTTCTTTTTAATAGTTTGAAAGCCCCCCCTTCCCTTCCCCCCCCCCCCCCAATGTGATCAACAACACTGAAATTCAGACAGTTGTAATCAGCTCTAATAGGAGCAGAAAAGCCAAGTGCCACGCGTTATTATGCCTCAGCCCCTGTAGTGCCGGTATCCGGAACCTCACTTGCGCTGGGATAACAGTAAACAGATGTGAGGGCAGTAGTTGCAATACTGAGTTACCCTGTAGGAAAAAAAAAATAAAAATCCAGCTTGCCCCGTGGATTTTTACAGTTCTTGTTAAGGCCTCTTCTTACTGAAGGCTTTTTCTTTCTCGCTCGCTCTCCGTCGCCTTTTCTCCAAGGTTATTTTATTTTTTGCAGGATCAGCTCCCTTGGCTGATTCACCGTGTGGCTCCATAAATAGTTGGATTGGCATAATTTGAGGGGTGGACGGGATTTGGGAGTGAGTGGCTGGTGATTGAGAAAGGAGGGGGAGTGTGATGGGATAAGCTGGGCTTACCACCGAGAGCAATGTTTGTGGAACCAGGGCTTTTCCGCAAGGAGCCACAAGTCTCTCGGAGCTGTGGAGAAACGCTCCGATGGCTGGAGGAGTGAAACTCTGCTCTCAGGGCCAGACGCTGATATCATTGCTCCGAGAGTATTGTCTTTGGCTTTGACCTCGTGCAGACGTGCGTAGCCGTAGCTCAAGGCGCTGAGCGGTCGCTTGTGGTTGGGAGTAGGCACAAGAGTCCTCTTGATGTCCATACGGTGACGCTGCTTTAAATAGCTTTAACATCAAGGCAAAGAACCCCACTGGCTGCTTTGGTGCCAAGTTAGGTATAAAAGTTAAGTTAAATATCTGCCTGAAGTGTTAGAGAGAATGGAACTTTATGCCAAATGCAAATCTATTGATTTTTGAAGAGTGGTTACCGTTTTGTTCAGTGATGGGGATTCCGTTCCTGGGTTCACCCAGATGCTTGGGCTGTGGGGTTCTGGTGCCAACAGATGAAAGAGGGTAAAAAAGCAGTGCTGAGAGGGGGAGCGAGTGGGGGAAGCACGTATTTTAGACTGGTTTTGTCTGGTTGCAAGATGGCACCCCAAGGATTCAGTTGCCCTTAACAACCCGTGCAGGGTGTCGGGTCCTCACCCTGCACACGCAGTTCCGCTGCCTCCCTCGTGCTGGGCTCACTGCCGCGGGGTGAGCTGCATCAATCAGCCGAGGCCGTGGAATCACCCGTGAGCAAAGAAATTCTCCTGTTGGATCAACTTGCTGATCTGAAAGGCTGAGAGCCTTGGGGCTGTTTAGCCTGGAAAAGAGAAGACTGAGAGGGGATCTTATCAATGTTTACAAATATCTGAAGGGTGGGTGTCAAGTAGAA
>JANHGN010022854.1:90388-106767 GCA_024605025.1 Megaceryle maxima | reverse complement strand
TTTGCCCCTTCTCTGCCTTCCTTTGCCCCTTCTCTGCCTTCCTTTGCCCCTTCTCTGCCTTCCTTTGCCCCTTCTCTTGCCCTTTTTTTTTTTTTTTTGGTCCTTTTTGCCTTGACTTTGGCCTTTTTGGGGGGGGGCCTTTCATGGCCCTTCTTTTCCTGCCTTTTTTTATTCACCTTTTTTGCGCCCCCCCCCCTTTTGCCCTCCCCTCTCCTTTTGCCCCCCCTTTTTTCCCCCTTTTTCCCTTTTTTCCTCTCTCTTTTTTTTTTTCTTCCCTTGTCTCTTTCTTTTACTTAAAACCAACATCTGTAGATTTGCTCTAAACACAAATAGAGCCATCCATCTCCTTGGGCCAGCCGTTCTGTCGTGTAAGCTCAGGAAAAGTGGCCCGGGCGAGGTTTACAGTAGCTGTCGCAGCCCGCAGTGGGAAAGGCACTTATCTGTAGAGGAGGGTTCCCAGTTCTGGAGAATGCATCCTTCCCTCGGACCGAGGGGGTGGCCTTTGTTTATCCTCTGGCACACAATGAAATGATGGGAACACACGCTCGGGTGCACGGCTCTAGTAAGGTGGGGCAGGGCAGCGGTTAAAAATGGAACGGAGCCTTTGATCCCTGGCCAGGGCAGATGGCTCCCAGGGTTTGGGTTTTAGGGTGGACGTCGTGTTCTTTCTCTCCATCTCCACGTACTGATGGAAGGGTTCCCCTCCTATCTAGCGAGCAGAACAAAGCCTCCCAGGCAAGCCTGGGGGGAAGAGAGAGGGGGGTCACAAGCGCGGGTGGAAGGAAGGAGGGGGGTTTGGGAAGCCCGGCTGGTCCCCGCCGTCGTGCCTGACTCAAGTGGGTGCTGAAGGAGGGGTTGCAAGCCCGAGCTCTCCCGACGGCCAGCCAAGGAGGGGAGCCTGCAGCCAGATGCAGCGTTGGGTCCCAGGATCTCCCAGCACCGCAGCAAAGAGCATGCGGCTCGGTGGGGGACGCGGGGCTGGCTGGGGCCAGGCAGTGAGTCATGACAGCGGCTCGGGGGTTTGTGACAATGTTTTTCCTGTTCATCTCCCCCAGAAAACACAATGGAAACTCCGTAATCCAGGAGATAGCCTGGGGCATACCACAACTCCAGAGGGTCCTCAAAGGAGGTTCCGAGTCCTCCCCAGATTTCCCAGCAGCCAGACCAGGTAGTAAATAACCGCACGAGTCGAAAAGACTGAAGGGGAGTGACAGAAGTATTACACGCTTGCGCTTAGTCCCGCTCTCTCCCAGCTCTGGAGTGGGACGCTGGAAGACTCTGGAGCGCTGACTCCTTGGAGCCAGAGTGTATCATCTGTTAAGTCTCTGGCACGACAGACTTGCTTTCGAGCGAGCAAATTAAAGGTCGTCTCTCAAAATCTGGTTAATGCCACATGCCAAAGTAGACAGAGAGAAACGAAGGGATGATAGATACTCAGATGTGTAGCTCAGGCTATGGCCTGAGGCGTGTTTGTTTCGTACTCGGCTTTGTTTCTACAGTCCAGGTATCTCGGGTTTATTATTTGTAGTGCTGGGGGGGAGTAATCCTGGGTGTTTGAATTTACTTGCCGTGCGATGCGGCCGATTTGGAACGTGTCCTGTCCTGGGGTTTTTTGTTATTTTTTTGCTAAGGAGCTCGGCAATCATTTGGCACGGAGCAGAGGAAAAATAATAAACCAGAAATAAAATCCAAGATTCCATTTAACCATTTACCTTTTCAGCACTTAGCCACCGCATGTGTGTTGGGAGATAGCTGAGGGACCCTGCGTGGCCTCGGTTCCACAGGTCTGTGGTGGAATCGAAGCGCATGCCTGAAGTTCAGAATGCCTTGCCCAGGGTGGACACGGTAGGGATGGCTTTGCCCGAGGCGGCCGGAGATGGAGCACAGCAGCTGCTCAGCAGCAGCACGGGAGCCTCAGCCAGCGCCGCGCGGGGAGCCGGGACGGAAAGAGGATCCATTACACTGCAAGTTAGCTTTAAACTCACTTCGGTGTTTTACCATGAATCATTCATTCCACTAGTGAGATGAGTGAGGAGTCCTGGAAAAAAAAAAAAAAAAAAAAAAAGCCAAGAGAGGAGTGCTGCAGGGTTACATCTGAAGGGTTGTGGGTGAGGGACTTGGACCCAGGGACTTCAGCAGCAAAGAGGCATCCTTCAGAAGCTTAAGCAGTCTTGCTTTTCCTTTTTTCTTGAGTAAGAAACCCAGGGTTCTGGGCTGCTTTCCTCCTTGCATTAGTGTGTCTCCAACTCTAGGGCTGGCAGAAAGAGCCTGTAACAATACCCTGGGGCTTTGCTGCTGAGCTGAGCTGCTGTTCCCCTGCACGGAGCCGACTCCATCCACGTCTGCAGCAGTTCTCGTCTTGGAGACATGGGAAGTCCCAGCAGGAGGGACACGGTGGCGAGGCAAGGAGGGAGGGAGTGTGAGTTCTCTATTTGGGGTACCAGAAGCAGAGTGAGCTGCATTTGTAGCCCTCAGAACAAGGGTTAGAAAGGTCCCAGTGCAGATGTTAATGTGGTAGTTTTTGGTTGTACAGCTGAACCTGGGTCAAGAGACTGTGGAGCTCAGCATGTGCAAGTGTATGGCTGGGGCAAGAAACCTGTCTCTTCTGCAAAAGGCTTTCCTAAAAAAACTGGGACTCTTGAGCCAGTAAGCTATGAGTTGTGTGGTCCTGGACAGAAGACGAGGGTCATCCTTAAGCCTCAGAGCCCCTCAGCTCTTCAGTTCTTTAGTGAATTCCTCCTTGCCTGGTGCCCCGTGTCAGGGATTTCCCTGATCATGTCTCTCTGCAACTTGAACGGCTCGGGCTGTGCAGCCAAAAGCCAAATTGGACGCCTGTCCTCTGAGCACAGGGGACAGTTCTGGCCTCTTACATTTGCAAAAGTAGTTTAAAAGCAACATTAAGGCCAGGAAACCCAACCCGCATAGCCTGGAAGCTTCACATTGTAAATAGGCTGAGGCATCATTAATTCAGCTGCTTTGCTTGCCCGTGGTATTAACTACGCTTGTTTTCCTTGTTACGTGTAAAACTTGACACTTTGCTATTTCGGACTTTTGATCTGCACTAAACTTGAGACCCAAACACTTACAGTTTGGCTGAATGGACACCTCAGCAGAAACTTGAGTTGGTGGAATCATCTACCTTAGTGTGATTCCTTATAACTTGGACCGTGGGGGAGGGGAGGCTGGTCACTGCGCCTTCAGGAAAGAGAGATTGCTGCTGGTCCCATCTTGTTGTCTCGTGTTGTCTCATTTCCAATACGCTGGAGGGGAAGGAAGCACACGAATGCTTGGTTTTAGAAATGTGCAGTGTTGCCCTTGCAGATGAGTTTTAAGGTGTCACTATCATCATGGGTATCTGTGCAGAACATCTCACTGCTGAGGGAGCTGGGCCTCTTCAGCTTGGAGAAGAGGAGACCGAGGGGTGACCTCATTAATGTTTGTAAATATGGAAAAGGTTGAGTGTCAGGAGGCTGGAGCCAGGCTCTGCTCAGTGACACCCAGTGATAGGACGAGGGGCTACGGGTGCAAGCTGGAACGTGGGAGGTTCCATGTAAATGTCAGGAAGAACATTTTCATGGTGAGGGTGACAGAGCCTGGCCCAGGCTGCCCAGGGAGGTTGTGGAGTCTCCTTCTCTGGAGACATTCCAAACCCACTGGACACGTTGCTGTGTGACCTAATGTAGGTGATCCTGCTCTGGCAGGGGGGTTGGACTCGATGGTCTTTGGAGGTCCCTTCCGACCCCTACCATGCTGTGATTCTTTTGGAAATAGAGAAATTCCTACTGATCTCATGACTATTGCACAAGCGAAATATCTCCATGTAGGCTGCTACAAGGAGACAAAAGGTGGCCCTGGCCTGCTCCAGAGTGCTTGGATAGGAGCCAGCTTGGGCACAGGCAGAGGAATTTGGGTCTCTGCACCCCTGTCTTCTTTAGTAGGTACCCTCCAAGGTGTTTCTATGGCAGAATTCAGCCCAGTACACGGTATCATGGGTCTGTTGAGCCTGTTCCCAGTACAACTGGTCTAGTCTTTCTTCCCTCTCCACTCTGTGTAACAGGTTACACTGAAAAGAAAGAACAGATTTTGGCTAAAATCAAAATGTTTTCCAAGACTGTCAGCTTCAACTAAACTTCCCAGCAGATGAAGTTGGCATGACTTCCTTTAGCTTTCATGTTTTGTTTGGATAACATCAAAAGGCTCTTGTTTCAATGGACTAGGATCTTGTCATTTCAGCACTAACATTTCGCTTCATCTTGGTTTCTCTGTTCCAGTAAATAAACTGTTTGGTGTTATAGGGAGTGAGGGTGTTGGTGACCCCACCCGAGGTGTAACAGACCTTTAAAGGGAATGAGTGGTGCCTGTATATACCCCTTCCAAAAGGCACTCGGGGACCATGGCTTCGTAGGGTGACTGGAGATAGGGTAGCACTTCCCACCACGGTGCCTGACAGAGATGGAGCACGGAGGAGGAACCAGCTGCCTTTACAGTCTTCAGTATTCAGCACCAAATTGTAGCTGTGCTGTTCTCATCCACGGGAGGGCTTTGGTTTCCCCAGAACAGAAAAGATGTGGTTTTCTTCCTAATGGAAGACTCTGGGACTTTTTACTTTGTAGAAAACTTCAAAATCTTGGCCAATTTTCTCTAAATGGGAATCTTAAGTGAGCTTTGTCACACTGGAAGTTGTGACAGCTAGGGCACGTTGCCTTCTGTCCAGCTGCAGTGCCCAAGAGCAGCTGGTGTTGAAAACCCTGATGTTCTCCTTGGGAAAGCCATCTTGGACTACAGCAGATCGTGTTTGTTTGGGTTTTAATCCCCAGAGAAGTGCTTGAAACAACAATAGTTTCAAGGCTTTGAGGAGTACAGCTCACCCAGCTTTGGGCCTGTCCCATGGGTAATGCTGATGATCTATTTTTTCGTCCCAGTGCTTTGTTTCAAGGGGATTATTTTAAATGATACTGGTTTAAATGCATGAAGTTTCCCTGGGAGGACAAAGAAAGATCTTCAATCCATGCCTTTGATCAGGGAAGAAAAAAAGGCAGACTAAGCTGTGAGGAGTCCTTACGTTGAGGTGGGCTGAGCTATCGTTGCTCACTTTTTGGTTTCCAGGCCCATTGGTGTTTCCAAACTAAACCCCCGAGGATGATTTTCCCATTTATGAGGCTGAATTGCTTGTTTGTGTTCCTAAATTCACGGCGTGCATTTGTTTCTCAGCAGGTACCACTAGTAAAACCACAGCCCTATGAAAGCACAGACAGTTCTTTGGAGATGCTTTATCTCCCTTGCTGCTGCTGCTGGGGAAGGAGAAGGGGAGCTCTGCTGCTTTCTGTCCTGGCTTCGGTTACAGTCTCTTCTCATGCCTGTGGACCATTAAGCAGGGCAGGCTGCCTTCCCTCAGTGCCTGAGCCACAGGGTTGGTTTCACTCAATCCAAAGATATATGGTTGCATTTTGAATGGGAGCTACATCTGAAACCAGTTTTATCAGTTTCCTGGAAGATGACAGGGAGAAAATATGTGAAAAATGTCTTTTCACCGAGGTTGGGTTTTGGGTTTTTTGTCCTTTGTCACCCATTGCATCAAGCTTCCTTATCATTTGACCATGAGAAAATGTTTTCACCCAATAAAACAGAGGCCAAACCCTCGTGGGTTCATTAAGGGGTGACTGGTATGACCGGAGATACCTGATCTTGAGCACAAGGGGAGCGTCAGCTCCAGGACCTGTGCTTTAGTCCGGCATTTATTTGCTCGCTAGTGATGTTTTGGGGCAAGGAAAGAGAGAGAGATTTCTCCTGCTTAAACCAGCTCTGCTGGGCTGAGCTTGCTTGCTGGGGCTGAGCTCAGCTCTCCTGGCAGGTGAATGAGAGGAGCAGCCAGTGCCTGGCTGAGCTCCTCCTTTCTCCCATCGCTTGGACAGGAAAGAGCAGCAGGTCTCGCCTCTCAACCCAGTACATTCTGTGATTCTCTCCTCGGTTGCGCTGGGGCTGCCGGTGTCAGCAGCCATGCAGTTGAGTGAGGGGCTGTTTGACAGCCCCTAACTGTCTTGCTCAGAAACAGGGCAAGAAACGTTCTCCCTTTCAGTGACGTCCCCGCTGGGCAACATCATTTTTCCCATTCCTCCCAGTGGATGCAGCTTTCCTATCTGCATAACTACATATTAGTGAGGTCACTTCACAGCTATGAGGCTGTTGTGCAGATTCCCTCTCTTCTAGGAATTCTGCCGATGAATCATCGACACTTAAGGCCATAGTTTGATGTCTTTATTCACACTTAATGCTAGTACTTGGCCGCAAAAGTAATCCTGTGGAATCCAATGGGACTAACTGTGGAGTTATATACTATTAAATCTTTGGCCTTCTAACAGAGTAACGGGTTACAGCCAGATTTGTGAATAAAACTGAAATGCAGTCCTGGCTTTTGGAGGGGTTAGGAGCAGTACAGGGCAAAATTTTTCATGTTGAAACCTAGACCCATGTGAAAATTCCCAGCTAGCTGGCTTTGCTCTAAACCCTCGGCTGTGATCCGCGGGGAAAGGCAGTGGGATCCACCTGGCCTCGCTCCTCAGAGTAACCGCTGGAGTTGGGAACAAACTACATCCCAAGTTAGGGAGTTTACCAGTGTATTCTATTTATTTTTTTCCCATTTGTTCATTAGTGTTGTAATTAGGATGTTTCAGAGCATAATAAATAATGTTTGGTTTTGCCAAATAAGAGCTTTTTAATGCTGGATGCAACGGGGTGTTCTGCCTCCTGGGCTGTTGGGAGATGCAATCCCATTTTCCAGGAAGGGATTTTGGATCCAATGGTTCTGCTGTTTATTTGTAGGAGAGCGTTTCTCAGGTCTCCACTCAAATTCTGGGTGGGTTTGCTGGAGTTTTCTGAAGCTGAAGTCATGTACAGACTCCAGTACAGCTTCCTTGGTGGGTGAGAGCCACTATCTGCATTTTCCAGTCTAAAGAAAAAAAAAAAAACCCACACTTTATTTTTTTTTTAAGTAGTTGTTTGAAAAAGCAGCAGCGTTGTCTCAACAGTATCTTGGTAACATGGTGCTTGATGAACTTCAGATGTTACACTAATTGAGGTTGGAAGTGCTGGGGGGGGAAACTCCCTTCCCCAGTTTGGACCTTATCAAAGCAGGGATGCAGTTTGCGACAGATACTCTGTTGTGTCCAGCTGATGTGCTTCCCTGCGTGTCGATGACCCCAGATAGTGCAGGAGGGTGACTGAAGAAAAGAAACCCACTTTTTGGCTTGTTCTGTGCTGCCTGCAGCCCTGCTGTGTAGGATGGGGAACAGCAATGGTCCCAGCTGCATCCCACCAGGGCAAGGAAGCATCAGCCTGTCCCATTCTGCCCAGGTAAGGCAAAGCCGATGGGATCCAGACCCGACGTATCGCGTCGTTCCCATGCCGGAGCGTTATCCAAGTTCTCAACCAGTTACGGATCACAAATCTTCAGGCCCTGAAATCTTCACTTCCTTTAGGAGTCAACCTCGATCGCAGGGCCTCAGCCCGAGCGGTGGAGGGGCCGGTGCCACTCCCAGTGCAACACCCTGGCACGACCCAGTCCTGCCCAGTCCGGCTCAACTGGGAGCAGAGAGCAGCTCCTTGAGCACAGCTGTGCCCCGGGCACCACGACCGCCCTTTTCCATGTGCCCAAGAGAAGAAACACCAGCGAACAGCAGAGACGCTCCAGTGCAGCTGTATAAAATTACCCTGCAGGGGAGGAGGGTGGGGAAATGAAGAACAGCCATCCATCCTCCCTTGGACACGGCTTGGTTTACACTGCTCCGCCGAGGGTTTGTTTTCTTTTATACTGGATTGGATCGTGGCAACGGGGGCCGTATGTGAAAACACGACCCGGGGCGGCAGCTCCGTGGCTCACGGCATTGCTGCTCCTCTTGCCTGAGCTCCTGCCAAGGACCCAACGTGGAAGCCTTGCAGCCTCTTTCTTTCTTCGGCCTCTGCCTCTCCCTCCCCTCACCCGCCTTTTCCCCTCCCAAGGTGCTTTTAATCCCTTTGGTTAATGTGAAATTAAGATAATGAGTCAAAGAGAAGAGAGGACGGGGAAGGGGGTGGAGGGGAGGAAGGGGGAAAGAAAATAGAAAGAAGAGAGATTCTTCTGACAGATAATTAGGGAGATTGGTTTACCAGCCAGGGACTAATGCTGGCTTCCCAGCTCAAACAGTCCCTCGTGACTCATTTTGTGACTTTAATTTCTGTGGGGTTCCTTAAGCAGGTGCCCTCTGACAGGTAGTCAATAGAGAACTTCTGGCCGAGCACCAGCGCCTCTTTGGAGAGGTCAGATTTGGAGGTCAGAGAGCATGGCCTGGGAGGTTGACGGGTCAGGAGCCATCACGGTGACAGATGAACCTAAACGTGTTCTCTTCTCCCAGGCTGCCGGTAGCGGAGCGGCAGCGCTGGCGTCTCTCGAGACCGGCCCCCTCTCAGCTAAGAGACGTTCCTGTTCATCTCCCGCTCGCACCTCTCAACTGCTCTTCATTAGCTGGAGGATAGGGCTCGTTCGCAGCCCTCGAGCCGATGGTGAGAGGGTGCTGTCTCCATACCTCTCAACTGGTCCTCATTAGGTAGAACAGGCCCCTTTTGTCCTGCATGAAGCCCCCTTTGTTTCTGAGCCACAGCGGGGCTGCGGGAGCAGAACCTGATACAAAACAATGCAGCATTATTTAGCCAGAGCCTAAAGTCAAGGAGAGAGCGGTGTTTTGGGAAGCTCTCGCCGCTTAGTCCATGCATGGGCAAACACCCACAGATTCGACCTGTCCATCTGTCCATCCTCCCCGCTCTGACCTTGGTTCCTCCTGCTGGTTGGAGTTCGTGCCATGCTCCACTGGCCGATGTTGTAGGACCCCTCCAAGACTGTATTTCTAAGGCGGTGTAGCTACGAGGAGCCCCTTCTTTTTCAGTTTTGTTTCGCTGGCAGGGAGCAGCTTTTTTCTGCTGCTCTGTGTTCTGGGGGGGACTCTGCGCTCCTCCCTTTCCTCGAGTGGTTTGCACGGGGGGTCCTTCGCTCTGGCAGCATCTCCCTGCTTGGCGTGAGGGATCCGTGACCATTTTGCTTTGCTTTCACCCCTCCCAGGCTGCCTCCCTGCTGCCAGCAGCTGAGGTTGTGTTGGCTGGAGCCCGATTAGTCATTCTGTCTGAGATTTCTTTCAGCTTGAGGATAACGATAGCGAAAAAGAAATTAATTTTCTTTATAATTGGATTCCTGCTTTTCCCCGAAGAGCTGATGTCTTTCTAAAAAGCAGCGTGTCTCACCTCGTGTCGGTGGCTGCGATACTGCTGCAAAGTGGTATCACCACAGGAGTGTCTGGTAGGTGATGAATCGGGTGGCAGAATTAAATGCTTACATGTCTGGAGTGCCAAGGTCGGGTCCCTGATCCCATTAGCCACTTCTTTCGCCTAGAAACAGCTGGAGCAGAGCTAAGCATCAGCTGCAAAATACCTCATTCAAGTGGAGGCAAACTGAAAAGAAATGAACACGACTGTTGTGCTTTTTGGGTTCCATCTGCTGCTGCAAAAAAAAAGTGAGAGGACTGGGTTTAAACAGTGTTGAACCCCTGAGAAAGAAAACTAAGCTTGATTTTTTTTTTTTTTTTTTTTTTTTGGAGCAACTGGAGAGCCAAAATGCTGCTCGCAATAAATGGTGTTTGCAAAATTAAGGTGTTCTTAAAGTATTTAAGTTGCTGTTTGGTTTTTTGGGGTTTTGATTTTTTTTTTTAAAACCAGTGTGGATTAAGCCACAGCAGAGCTTCGTAGAAGCAGGAGTGAGGACAAGAAGCTCATTGTCCTTGTGCCGTTGATGCAGAGAGAACTTCTCTGTCCTATGCAAAGTCTGAATACGAAAGTCCTCTATAAACCCAGCCTGATTTGTGAGTTAATATGGGGGGGGAAGGCAGGAGAGCAGCGTGGAGAAATCGGGCTCTGTGGCTTTCCTGGTACAGCTCTCCCAAAGAGATCCTCCTTCATTTGGGTGACGTTCCTGTGTCCTGCAGGCCAGGCGCGTACGCCGACATCTCTGTGCCAGGACTCGTGTCATGTTGGTCAAGGTTTGTTCTGGTAGAGCCGCAGATGGCGTCACGTGTTGCACAACGGCCAAACTGCCAGCTCGGCCACCCTTGGGAAGCCCTTGCCTGGTGACCTCGAGCCCAGCCACCAAATAGAAAAGGCACTGTGGCTGTAGTTCTGCATCTACAGCCTGTTGGGTGTTGGATGTTCCCACCCTTTTGTACACTTTAATTCTATGCGACCCATGCAGAGAAACTGGTACAGGCCTCCTATGTGACTCAGAAAGCAGTGACATACGTGGGGTTGGTTGTCTCTGGCAAGCAGATGTTTCAGTGGGCAGCTAAGAATTTTATTAAGGGGGGGGGGGGAAGTTGGTGTTTTTCCTTTAGAAACCTCCAGTGCTGTTCGCTGAAGGGCTGGAAATTCTGCTGAGTGGCTTGAGCAAGGGTCATCTCTGGTGGTTTGGTCACAGGCTGGTGCCTTGCTTCCACTGTGTGCCCCTCCTGTGCCACCCTGATAGCAGGTGGCTTTTTTGGCACCCCCAAAGCAGCTTGCATCAGACAGCCAGGGCTTGCTGCACCTGCAGCAGGCTGGTCACCCCCAGAAGACTGGGTCCGTGCAGCCAACTGGGAACTGTTTGCTCTTGGAGGTTGGGTTTGCCTTGTGGCTGAGGTGGGGATCAGGCACAGTGCTGGGCTTCAGAGCTGCTGCCTCCCCATGGCTCTTTCTGCGTGCAAATGCCACAGCAGGGTGGGACTTTCATCCTTGCAATGGAGGGGTTTGCATTTTGTGTCGATCCATAAATATAACACAATTGTGTTTGTATAATGCAGTTATGTGAGATGCTGCAGATGGGTTTTAAATAGACCAGGGGTTAAATTTAGACTCTTTTTCTTCCCTCCCAATTGATTTTGCAGAGATAGACTTGTTTGAAAGACTTCTCACCCTCCAGTTTACCAGACTCTGTCCTGCATGATCTCATTGCTCATATCTCACTCTTCCTCCACCCTTCCCTCCTGTTGTTTGCTCTTCTGACTGAAGATGAGACATAAAAAGTTAAACAAACTTTTTAAAGACAGGGAACGCATCATCCTATGTGTTTATGCAGGATTAAACACAACAAGATCGTTATCTGGAGACACTGGAGACCGGATTCACATTGGATATAAATGAGCACAGTTCCCATCAAGTACATGATTTACACCAGCGTAGGGTTTGGCGCCAGGGTGCATAAAGATGAGCAAGAAAATAAAAAAAAAATTTAAAAGTACAATCAAACTTCAGTTTTGTAGACTTGGACTTTTTAAGCATTCAAGCACCTCCAACTAGAAAGTGGAAAAAATGATTGGAAAAAGAAAACAAATAGGCTGAACATGATCACAGGGACAAATTTTCACATTATGAATGTACTTATATCTCTAAATCTGTCTCAGTTCTTTTCCAGCCAGCAGCAAAATGATGGGCTGAACAACTGGATCTGAATTTCCCTGCTTCTTAGAGGTCAACACTTCGAGTTTGCCTCCTAAATTGAGTTCAAACGATAGCTGAGGTTCAGAGCCAATAGCCAGCGATGCAGAGGGTTATGGAGATTGCTCTGGCTTTGTCATACGGGATTTTAGGGGAGGCTTTTCCTCAGCTTCAGTCTCTGTTGAGGTTATTTTGAAGTTTTTGTTGTGATCCACAGGTCTTGGGATCTCTGCAGTAAATGATGCTAATTTTGTGCTTGGAGGCAAATCCTCGGGTCAGCTAAGCCCACTTGATTGTGAACAGCACCTGATGTTTTCAAGGCTCTCAACCAGCAGCATCCCCTCGGAACCATTTGGATACAGGTTGATTTGAGGTTTATAGACAGGGTCTCCGAGGAAAAAAATTATAATTGTATCAAAGCCATGGCAGAAAGTCTGAGCAGGATCCCAGCTCAAGGCTGTTCTGTCCAGCTGCTGCTTCTGCTCTTTCCATCCGATTGATGCTTCCAGGCACCTTCTGGGACACCACAAAGGTGCTTGTAAGAAATTCTCTTCTTTTATAGTATAGAAAGAAATCTCTTCCTGACTTAACACCGAGGAAACTGGGGAGGCAAAGTTAAACCAGAGGTACTTGGGAGGAAGAGGAGGAGGAGGAGGGATGGTACGTGTCTGTCCCTGTGTACACGACCTGGAGCGTGTCTCAAGGTGCTGCCGGTCAGCTTGTGCTAAAGCAGAGGGGGACAGCAGGATGTTGTGTCCCATCAGCTGTGCCCCTCATTTTGTACCTGCAGGGTGATGGAATAACATGGCTGTGAGGATGCAGGAGCTCTGCTCCTGCTGAGCTTTCCTTATGCTGTTCTGTGCAACTTAGATGAAAAGACTGGAAAAAAAATCTAATTTCTCAAGGTTTAAAAGCCTGGCCTCATTCAAAATTACTTCTTTCTCAGATAATTAGTATTTTCAGCGCTGAAAACATTAATAAAGACATGAGCAACATCTTTAACTTACTGAATCTGATTCCAGTTGGAAATCAAGGCAAAGTGAGAGGTCTGGGGTAAGGTAATAGGTCTTTCTGCAAATAAAGGAAAAGCAGAGGCATAAATGTTTGGGTTTGTTCTTAGGAAAGGAAAAAAATAACAGAGACTTCTGGAGACAAAACTGACTGGTCAGCCAAATTTTGGAACATATCTTATTCCCAGTTCCCTGCAGCCTGGAAGAGTCTTCCAGTTTGCCACTAGTCCTTCACTCATATTTGTGAACTAAGTACAAACTTCCAGCTCCCAAGCGGATGAGAGATATATATATGGGGAACTTGAGCAGGCAACAGGCAAAAATAGGGATCTTTTCCTAACAAGGATCCAAAGCTTAAAATAACCTTTGCACCCTGAGGACCTCTCAGTTATCTCGCTCTTTCGTCGGGAGAAAATTGCCATTGCTTCCTGGCAGCAGAGATTTGATGCACAAAGGAAATCTGAATGATTTCCCACACTGAGCGATCTGGAGCGGTGGTCTCCCAGTCGGTGTGAAGTTCGAATGGGTGGATGGACTGGCACTGACATCATTCTCTGGGCCGACTGGTGACGTACGAAGTGTACGTGAGGTTTCTTGGTTTTGAGCTTGGCCGATGCGGAGTTTGAAGGCCGGGTTTATTTTTGAAGATGGGATGATGCTGTGGTTGACTGGCACGTAGGTCGATGCCCGTTCTTGCCGTTCACACTGTCCATGGTCTCTTCCGTTGCTCCCTTCCAGGACTCCCTAACCTCATGCTAATTGGGTGCTGGCTCCAGGCTTTCTATTTTAATGCTGTTTGATGATAATAATCATTCCCGCAGGATGAATGGTTGAGAACAAAGACAGGAAACGTCCCCCTGATTAGATAGAGGCAGGGGAGCCATTCGAGGAAAAAAACAAATGACAAAAATGACAAATGAGGGTCCTGTAACTTCTGCCATCCTCCTGGGGCATGTGGTAGGGCCTGGAAGGATATGTGAATAAGACCATAATTTACTGGTTTGGCAAACTGTATGTTGGAAGTCTTCAAGTATCATCTCCATCTGCAAACAAAGGCCAGAAGGAGAGATAAGACCAGGCAGCAACCAGAATGGAGCTGGTTTGGGTACAGTTACGCAAAGCCTCCTACATTCCAATCTGTTGAAACTAACGGTGACCTTTCCCACTCTGTTAGCGCTATAACTGGGTAAGAGTGGGAGACAACACGTAGGTGTAGGAGTGGAGTATGAACTACATCTACAGTGTATTCTGAGCATTAGTTGGAGTCTGACCTTGTTGTGTTGATGGAAAACCGTGCCCAGGCTGAGCTTGGTGTGCTCTTTGGGAAGTGCTAGAGGAATGAGCGATGCTGTTCCTCAACACCCACCCAAGCACGGATGTTTCGGTAGAATAAGTGGACGCGGTCTACACAGATTCTCAATTTCTGGGTAAATCTGTCTTTACAGTGTTACCAAGTATTTCCAGGATCCTAAAAGGGCTTGCAAGTCTCTCTTGCTGCAAGGGCAGGAAGGTTCTTCATGAGCCTGCATTGGGCTTTAGGTGTTCATGAGACACGTGAAACACGGGTGCACAGAGCTTGGACCAGGTAGCGCTCAACCCACTGTCCTGGCCAGGTACCAGAGTTGCCTTTTTACTTCTCCCAAATACAGAAGTGCTCTGCAACCCGATTGAGAGCAGCCTAGTGTTTCTTAGGGCAAATAATCAAACAAAAGCAAACTCTTTGACTTGAGTCAAATTGCTGTCAGAATATTGTAGCTTCTTGAAAAAGGAAAGGTTTTAATTTTCAGTGGTTGAAAACTGAGTGGGAGCTGGAAGTACAGGGGAGCTGGTTCTGATTAGCCCCGAATCCCCACATGCTGTTGTGCGTTTTTGTTGTATTTTTGTTTGTTAAACTTAGTTTCAAGCTAACTGTTTAGTGCTTAGAGCGTTGCCTAGGGTTTGCTTACGATCGTTGCGTGCTGAGGGTACGAGCAGAGTACGGACATCCCTGCGAAGCCCCCAAAACCAGGCAACTCAGGCTAGAGGAGCTCTGATGAGGTGAGTTTGACACTTCCATGGCTTGGTAAAACCTCCAAAAGGTTTTCTGGAGCTGCACGAAACATCAAGGCCTAAACTCCTTCCTTTATCACTTCCTTTATTTGACCATAATGGAGGCAGCTGGAGAACAGCACCAGGTCTTGTTATCTCTGGTGTTCCTTGGCCTGCTCCTTCCAAAACACTTTGAATAAAGGGTTGCCGTGGCAAACAGTGATGTCTGGGTTTGAAGCCAATAGAAATCTGCTGAAAGTAAACGGAAATTTTCTGACTCGAATACTTGAGCTTAAGCTCTGGGATAAAGTAACTTTTCTAATGCTACAAGGGGTTTGTTGATGGCATTTTTTGAAAGCGGGAACAACTTTTTAGGTGTGCTCGTATAAAAAACCCCAAGTCTTCCATCTGTGTTTAGTGATAATTTATAACTGCTCTCTTAGACCTGTGCTGTGAAATAAATTAGGGACACGCCTGGAAAATACTGGGTTGGCTTAAATGTGCTGCAGAGCCTTTTTAGTTGCTTTTATCCCACGTTTCTAAATTAAAGAAATGTGATGATTTAAGGCGTTTGATCTTTGAATGTTGCAATTTTTATTAGCATTTGTTTCCAGTTGTGTGTTTTCCTGGTAATCAGTTTATGGAACCTTTCACCTCTAGATCTCCACCTCCAGTGTCACATGCATTGCTGAGGTCCAGCCATCTGGCTCTTCTCTCCCACCACTGAACAAGTAGGGGGTCACTTTTTTTCTGCAGAGGGAAATAAACCAAATGCTTCTGCAACCGTTGCTACTTGGCAGCTCTCTTGGATGGCCCCAGCAGGGTCAAGGACTAAAAAACTGCTGAGTGACCTACTGGTCCCTTTCTAGAGAGGGTGTTTCATCCTGGGACTGAGGTGTACTAAGTTGCTGGAAGTTCTGCCAAGCAAACCAACCTAATGTGTGATTCCAGTTCTGAATCAGATATTTTTCCTTTCTCCCCCTGCTTTGGGGAGGGTCTAGTGAATCAAGATGTGGCTTCAAATGACTCGTTTTCAAAATGGGGCAGATCTGCCCAATTCCCCCTCTTGAGAGTAGTTCAAGATCTGTTAGGAGTCCCTAATGTCCACGGGGAACAGCCAAAGAGTTGGCCTGGAGCAATATCATATGAAGAACTGGTTGAACTTCAGGAGGGAGGTTATAAAAAGGTCACTGAAGATAAAAAGATTTCTAATAATTTATTCTTAGCCTTTATCTCCAGTAGAAACGCATCCCAAAAAATGTTTCAGTGTCACTCCCATTTCCTTGTACCTTCATGTGTGTATGAGAGGGGCACTATTGCTGAATTCCAGTAGACCACACTACTTCAGCTGCTCCACCTTCCCGTGAAGATCCCACCTTTTCCAGACTGTTGTCCTGTCAGTTCTGACCTACCCCAGATGAGCCACTCCTGAAGCAAAGTGCCATTCCCCTTGTAAAAAAGGGAAAAACGATCATTTGGTTTAAGCAGACGCAGCTCTGGGGCTTGGATGGCTCTCCCAAAGCACAGTCTATGATTCTGAGCTTAAATAGGCTCCGTCACATGTCGTTCCAGCTTCTGTGTGCGCGCGCGCTGTTAACCGTTTCCATGTTTTTGACAGATGGCTTGGTGGACCTCGCAGCGAAGCCAACATCCTGTTGAACAAACAATGAGGAAAGAGGAGGGAGGAAGAATGGGGTGTGGGAGAGAACACAGGATGCCATTTATATTTTTATTTGTGCAAGCGTTGGATTTTTTTTTATTTTTATTTTTTTTTAAATATTGTGTATGTGGCGGGCTGAGGCGCGGGGAAGAAATGGGAGTTGGAGGCATGATTTTTGAGGAGTCGTTAAAGAGCGA
>JANHGN010022854.1:64121-89932 GCA_024605025.1 Megaceryle maxima | reverse complement strand
GTACGTGGCAGACTGAGGCGTGGGGAGAAAATGGAACTTGGAGGCTTCATTTATGAGGAGTCTTCAAAGAGAAAACTTCTAAACCTCCCTCGAGAGACTCTGAGACTTGTCATTACTCTTATTTATACTGACATCATGGAGAGTCAGGCCCTTGAATGAGTGGAGTTACTGGGTTACGAGTCTTCCGTGAGGCACTCTGGCCATCAGGCCTTGGCAGTGGTGTTTCTCTGGGAGAAGCTTTGGGAGTTCAGGCTGTGCAATGGTTTGCTTTCAAGGTTTTATGCCTATGTCAGAAGCCCTCATCAGGCTTCATCTTTCAGTGAATTGCTTTGCTGAGTGACCCCATATTCCACCACCTCCGAGTTGCCAGCTGTGGCACACGCTTTCATAAGAGCAGGCTGTCTCATACAAGATCCAGGGATGATGTTTCCTCTTGGTAAGAGCACTAGGCTGGGACTTGGGCTTGACCTTAGGTCTGTGGGGTGAACTTGGAGAAAGCAGGGGGGCAGAGTCTTGTCAGTCTCTAGTGTAATGGGGAACATTTGACTGCTTTTGTAAAGTGGTTTTGAGATGTAGCGGTACAGAGGGCTGTAGGCTTGGAAACCTCTCCAGATAGCCACTAGCTCTCTGTTACTGTCATGGCCAGCAGAAGATTTTCTTGGTCCTGTAAGGCAAGCTGTATCAGGGGTGTTGGTGCCCAGTCTCAACAGAGGAATAATCGCAGGCCAGCCGGAGCCGGAGAGCAGGGCCCAAGTGATGGCAATTTATTTGACAAAAGACTCGAGAAGCGGTGCAGTTTCTTGTTGATTATTGTTCAAAGTCCTCCCAGGGCCATAGCTCCTCTCCAGATTCTCCGTAGCAGAGCACACAGCGATCTCCAGTTGTTTCTGATGGCTGTTGTAGGATCAGGTCATGTCTCGGGTGTCCCTTACTGAACAACCAGGGTTGCTCTTGCAGGACTCAAGCACTGGCTGCCATTGCTGGTGATTCCAATACCCCTCTCTCTGCTTCCACACTTGCTCTGTAGTAACTGCAGTGAAGTTCATGTGTACAAACAGTCCCTTCTGAGATACGGCGAGGGGCTGCTGAACAGGCAGCCAGAGGTGGTTGGACAACAGCATTCTGCTGCCAGAATATTAAGATATGCTTCCTGAGCTGCTGCTGAGCACCTCACCCCAAGGGTCTACCCATTATCCCAATAGTTTATCAGTACTTTCCCACCTAAAAGCTGCCAGTTTTGAGAAGCAAACATAGAATCATAGAATCATTTTGGGTGGAAAAGACCTTTAAGATCATCAAGTCCAGGCATTCCCCTGGCAATGCCAGGGCACCACTAAACCATGTCCCTCAGCACCGCATCCCTGCAGCTTTGAACACCGCCCCCCCGCCAGGGTTGAGGACTCCACCACTACCCTGGGCAGCTTGGGCCAGGCCTTGACAACCCTGGAGGGGAAGAAATTGTTCCTCGGCTCCAACCTAAACATCCCCTGGTGCAACCTGAGGCCAGTCCCTCTTGTCCTGTTGCCTGTTCCTTGGGAGCAGAGCCCAACCCCCCCTAGCTCCAGCCTCCTGTTAGGGAGTTGCCAAGAACCAGGTGGTCTCCCCTGAAGCTTCCTTGTCTCCAAGCTGAACAACTCCAGTTCCCTCAGCTGCTTCTCATAAGACTTGTTCTCTAGACCCTTCCCCAGCTTTGTTGCCCTTCCTTGGACATGCTCCAGCACCTCAAACCATGAAACCCTCCAGTTCCTCAGAGGCATTTGTGCAGATCCCAGGCGGTTGCCTGTCCCTGAAATAGCACAGCCCGGTAACCGCTACCAGCTGAAAAAAGCCCCGCGTGCCGTGGCAGACACTCGGGGAGGCACCGCTATGCCAAGTCCCCCTTTGCAATACATCATCCCCCCTTCCACACGTTTCCCAGGCGATGGGAATGTTTTTCCATCCTTCCCTGCTAGTAATGAAGTAAAGTATAAAGTGAGTTATAAAGATGTTTAAAGGAGCTTTTGCCCTGGCCTGGCCTGGAAGATCTGAGGTCATTCACAGTGCACATTAGCAAATATGTGTAGGGCCTTTGGAGCTTTCTTCCCGAGAAACAGCTAATAAAGCCAGCTGACGGTGTTTGTTGTTCATGCCAAGACACATTCCAGCATCTGATTATTTTATGTCATTACTTTAATGTGGAAAGAAAGAGAGAAGCATTCATTTTTCCAGGTGGATTGGCCTGCTTTGGGGAGGTCACGGTGTATGGTAAGTGGGTTGGATTAAAACTGACCCCCAAGGTGCTATGTCAGTCATAAACTTAGTGTAACTGAACTTTACATTTTAGTGTGAGGAAAGCTGAAGAAGGACGGGTGCGGCAGCTGAATTGCCAACTTCCATTCTTGGGCATTTCTGCATTTGCAGATTTGACGTGGAATTGAAAAAGGAATGAAAAAGAGACAATAGCGTCGTAATTGCTTAAGTGGCTCGAACTGCAAAGGCAACATTGGAAGCTCATGTCATAAGACCTCCTTGTAGCCATATGTACCAAAGAGGAATTTCTGCTTCCTCGGTAATTCTGTACTTTGAGAGGGAGGAAGAGATTATTCCCGTTTGGAAGAAAATGCCAAACTCGCCGCATCCTGCCGGCCAATTTAAAAAATGGATTTTACCAAATGTTTTACCAAAACACTTTGTCAGGGGGATTAGTCACTTGAACTTTTTTATCGTGGTAAATAACGCAGAAATCTTAACAAACATTCTGACGTTTTGTCAAAAAGAAAAGTCATCAAAATCAATACTTCTCTTTTGATCTCTGCTCTTTTAAGATAATTACCCTGTTTCAGCTCTTCTAAATCAGCTGCGCTCTCAGTCTTGGTCCTTAGATATGTGACCAGCCCTTACCCGAGGGAATAGGGAATAATGAATTTTGTGAAACTGGATACCCAAGTACGGACTCTTTAAGTCAGAAGTCGTCATAGATTCGTGTTCTGTAGGTCTGGTTTAATTTTTCACTTTTGTGTCACTTCATTGGCATGTCTCTTAATTCTCCCCAACACAGCCAGAATTGGAAACAGGACATCTGAAGTCTGGGAATTTGTGGCCAGCTTCTTATCTCTCATTGGTTTTCCACTACTGTAACTTCAATGACGGATCATCTTTTTTTGTTTAAATATTCTGGTGTGAGAGAAACGAAGACCAAAGGACTTTGGATAGTTTATGATGGGTTACTGGATGTAAGTGGGAAATTAGAAGTGATCCATATCCGGTCTATTCAACTCTGTTATCCATTTAATCATTGCAATTCCAGGCCCTGGAAATTTCTAAACGTTATTTGAAAATGAAGTGGCTCATTACAAGTGATGTTGCTAATCCTTCTGCTGGCAGTAGCTCCTCTGATGAAATGACATCATTTGTGATTTGCGGTGTCGTACGCGGGTTAAATCTAAACCCCAGTTTTCAATGGGTTTGCTCCCATCTTACAACACGGTTGTTAACTACGACATGTGGCTGTTATGTTTGACGTTCGATGGCGAAGAAGTGAAAATAAATATTCAAATCCTGGGTATGTGTGGTCCTGCCAAACAGAACAGAGATAGCAGGCTGGTGTCCAGTACTCTCTAACTGGAACTACATGGCTTTTGGTTCTAACTGAAGAATGTGAAGTTCCTGCTTTTTCCTGGGCATTCTGAGGACTTTCTGGGTTGTAAAGGGTATTATAAAGAGAGTAGTCAATCATTTTCCAGGTCTGAGGATGGGCAAGAACTAATTTGCCTCATTTTCAAGATACTAGGGAAAACTTTTCTCTATGAGCAGCGGAACAAGATTGGCTGTTCCCAACAGCTGTCTAAGTCTGCTCTAAATTGTAACATAGGATTCCTGTCCAGAAGGGATCCCTGAGTAAGTTCTCATCAAAAATTCTTAGAGATTGCGTATTCAAGGTTTCCTAAACTGCTGCTGGAGATACAGTTCTTACTGCTGCAGCTGTGAAGGTCATGGGCAGCACTTCACCAGTGTAGGACAATGACTTCATGAGTAGGGAATATGTTAATGCAGACCAGCCCATTTTCAAACTTGATGTCCAAAATGTAGATTAATTTCTTGGAAATCTGAATTGGAATATATTGACTTCGGCATTTGGTGGAACATTGCAGGGATGAGCCTGAGGAGACGTAGGTTTTTGATCCTGGATCAGTTTGGATCAAAACTTGAAAACTGAGATCACAGTTGTTCAGATCCTGAAAAGCTGGGTCTAGTTTAGAAGGTGAAGAAGCATCGTTACTGATCTGTTGGTAGGCTCAGATTATTGAATCCCGCTGTGTTAGCACCTTCTTCAGAAGTGGTGTTTAGTACAGCTCTGATCCCTCAAATCCACGTTTATGTTTCTGTTTTACATTGTTTCTTACCCAAAGGAAAAAATGTGAAGGACTGTAAATAGGTTTGAAGAAGGAAACTAAAGGCACTGGCAAGACAAAAAGAGATCCCTCAGGTCGGTTGCTCAGCTTTCTTAAACTGCTGAAGTTTAAACATGGCCTTGCTCCTTCAGCCCAGATTCTCTTTCTTCCTGGCTACAGCTGCGGAAAAAATAACAATAAAACTTTGTATTGTGATGCAGAATGTAATGTTCCCAATGTCAAGATTCATTGCATTCACCCATCACAAGAAAAACATGACCGTGGTCTAGATCTTGGATGGGCTCCAGCAGTTGGATATCGGCAAACCGTGTGGGTCCGCTCGGGATTTTTTTGTTTTGGTCTCTTGTGCAAAGAACTCAAGTCTGGAAAAAAAAAACAACCCCAACCGACCATGTTCTCAGTGTCTCAGAAACTGCTCCACACCCATCACCAAACTGTAAGGACCGTGGCAAACGAACAGAATGGACACAGTAAGGTGGGACAGACCAGAAAGTCACAAATGACCTGCAGCGATTTCTCTTGCTGGGCAGCGAGCGCAGTTGATGAAGGCCCAGGGATATGCAGTAGATTATGGTGCACAAGTTGGAAACCCTTCAAAACCTCCAGGGTTGGACATGCCTCCGGATATTTGTGAAACTATTAGAAAGTGAGGAAGGATGGAAATATGTACGTGCTGGAAACTGTAAAGCCTTTGGTTGCCCTCAGATTGTTTCAGTGGTATTTTCTTGAATTGTCTTGAATATCTTGGGGATGAGTGGAGGAGAAGAAAATTTGCAAAACTTTTACATTTCAGGAATATGTAGCTGTTTTGATAATGATATTGGAAGAACAAGAGATGATTCAAAGAAATCAGCAAGGCTCCGTTTTGTAGCCTTGAGCCACTTTGGAGCTACTTTTTCAACAGCAGCAACAGATTCTTACACCCTCCACCGTGTTCCGATAGCACGGAGTGAAAGCTGCCTCCTTACTGAATGTGCTCACGAGCAGTGTGGCTGCTGCCACTTCTGAGGAAGAGCAGACGTTTGACCTAAGTGGTTTCACAAAACTTGGAAACATCTCTGTAGCTCTTTGCGTGGCCAGGAGAGTGACGGGGAAAAAAAAAAAAATCTTTTCCCTTCGTTTTCTAATGATTGTTTTTCTTGTTGCTGAAAATAAGTGTTCTGAACTTGTCCAGATGCTCCCCTCAGCTCTGTATCCACCTCCAAAGTTGCGTTGAGTCCAGTCAATTCATCACAGAAGAAGCTGGGCCACTGCATGAGTTTGGGCTCTGAAGTTCTCTGCATCAGCTGCTCTGGACCCTGGGGACCCAGGATAGTCTGGTCGCAGAGCAATCTACCTTTCGTACAGTCCTAAACCCGCTGGGATGTGGGAACCTAAAAACTGGGCTTGCTCAGCATCAGACTGCTAAGAAGCTGGGAGAACGAGCTGACTACAGTGCAGCAGATTTCTGTTGGAAAGCCACTTGGTTTGTGTCAGGATTTTGTTGAGACCAGCAGGCCTCTAAGGAACATCTCACTACTGGACACATTTGGACTCTGCGGTTTTCTGATGCAACTTCTGGATCGGTTTGGATCATGGCTACCTGCCTTTGGTGAAGCTGTAGCAATGAGTGTGTCTCATGAGAAGAAAGGATCTTATATCCACTCAGATCTGCACCACTAAAGTAGGTCCAGATGGACAGCTGACCTCCAGAGGTCCCTTCTAGCCTGAATTATTCAGTGACTCTGTCTCTAGCATTCCAGAGGGAGTGTTAGGTGAAACTGGGACCATCCCATATGGGGAGGAGGATAGAGTTCTATCTGCAAGTCCTGTATCTTGACCCTATCCTCTGCCCTGGCCATCCATCACTGGGCACTGGTATTTTATTCTACCAGGATGTCAATCACCATTTCAATTAGTGAGTGGGAGGAGAGAGTGTGGATGATAGCACCCGATCTTCCATTTGATTTAGGATGAATCACACTTAAGAGGGCATCTGAGGTTAAAGAACACAGGATTCTGGACACATGTATAAATCAACAGGCTTGAGGTTTTCATTATTCACCTTCTAATGTATGAAGTGATATGACTCATTGGATCATAAAAGAGATCAAACAGCTTTGTTGCTAATAATTCTTTCCTTGACCCATTCCCTGGCACATTAGGTTTGTAAACAGAGTTTTAATGGCATCCCTTGGAAGTAATAACACCACGCCTTTATAGCACCTTGGCGGACTGCGTGCTCCTGGCTACGGCTGCGCTTGGGTTTAATCCGTAGCCCTTTGTGGGAACTAATGCGCTTTCGTAGCCCAAGTTTTCAGTTAGTGCCTTTTTGAGATTGATCATCTCCAGTTACTCTGCCTCCCACCCTCTTCTTCCACAGATGATACTTGAACCCTCCCGGGAGCCCACAGCTCAGCTTTCCCCAAATGATAAGCGCTCCCTGTAATGTTCTGGTGCAGATAACATGCTTGAACTTCAGTGTGTTGTTAATGTCTAATGAGCTCATGGCGCCGTTGATTGTTTTATGGCTAAATCATGATTGTTCATTAACAAAAGTAACATTAGACCATGTGGCAGCTTTGGACAGAGGAAGAGGCAAAGCAAAGTGATGTGATGGAGGGTAATAAGAGTATGGTACCTATGGTAGCAAAGATGGGGAACTTCCTGCTGGCTCCAGTGCCGGTTCTGTGGAGCTGCTGCTGTGGACAAGCTTGGAGTGGAGGGAGAACACCTCTGTCCAGTCCAGGGCTCTGGTGCTGGGAGCAGTGAAGTGCCACGGCCACAGCATGCTGTGGCTTTAAAGGGGCACAGTATCCAACGACTCCCAGATTATTCTGCTCTGATGCTGTAGTGATTTTTGTCCAGCCGTGCATCACCCTGTGCAGTCTGCGTTGTTTCATTTGCCTCTGCTTGCCTGTCCTATTATTTGCTGGCTGCTAGAGTGGTGTTCCCCTGCACCACCTTTGCTCTGCCTGCCCTGGCTGCAAAGAGGGCTTGCACATGCGGTTGGTGGTTCCTAGGGTGGGAAATGCTATATTCAGGGGGTAGGAGTGAGGAAAAAGAAGGTCCCAGTTTTCATCAAAGGGGTGAACTCCTTGGAACTGGTCCCAGCCCTTCTTGTGAGATCAGACTGATGGGAAAATAGAATGTCTAACTGGTGATGGAGAGCAGTGGCCCATCTGGTTCACTGGAAAAGGATCCTGTCGTGGTGTTCAGTAATACAGTTCTTCTGGTATTGGTGATGGGAAGGGTTCAGTTGACATTTGCAAACTTCAGGACCCAGGTCTTGGTCCCAGGTAGCTGTGGACTGAGGAAATGCTTAGAGCAAGAGTGTGGTAGAGAAGATCTGGTGATGACTAGGAAGTATTTTCTGTCCTGCTTGAGGCTGTGGCAAGTCTCTGTGTAGTCTTTTTGCCTGTTACAGGCTTGTGGGCTCATCTGCCCTCAGTTAAATCTACCAGAGGGAGCTTGCTCCTTTAAAACAATGGAAAATGGTCAATTTGCACTGTAGAGAGAAGACAGTGGCCATGTGTAATATTTCTTTTTTTAACAGCCTTCCCCACCTTCCAGAGGTTTATTTGGATACCAGAAATAAGCAGATCAAGGAAAAAAAAAAGACAAAAAAAGTAGCTTTCTACTTGCCCATCCCTTTTATTTCTATCCTGTTTAAAGAAACAGAGATATGTGGTCTAGGGAGAGGTCGTTGTTGAGCCTATGGTAGAAAAGGGACCTTTGTAGAGATTAAAAAAAATGAAATGGAGGCTCAAGTTTCTTGAGATTTTTATTTTTAATGGAATGGTGGCCACCCAAAGGGAGCGGTGAGCTTTGTAGCTGTGATGATCACAAAAGAAGGTGCAGTGCAGTTGAAAGTCTCTATAGCAGGGAGTCTCGACTGCTGCAGATGTGTGGACCAAGGAGCTTTGGAAGAGTGCTAGAAAGGGAAACCAGTGTGAAGAGTTAAGCAGCTGGGGAGGTATCTGGGAGAACTGGGGTTGCTCCACCTCATCTGAGGGATGTTGGATGTCAGTGTTCCTGTTGCCATTGTTTCAGTCAGTTCTTATAGGTAATGCACAAGTTCTTCCATTGAAGGAGACCAACCAAAAGGCTGCTTGGGGCCTGCATATGAATAGCTTTGGGACTTCCTTATATCTTTTCATATATATATATATATAGGTTAAGCAAACTTACACAAATAAACAATAGCATTATGATGTCCTTTTTATAGATACTGCTCTGTACATGCAACTGAGCTGTCTGGTGTGTTTATTCCAGCTCGTAAACCATGCGTGTCTAGTACAGGATGTGTACTCTTCATCATTCACAGTTGTTTAAATGGAACCTTTCCATTTCATGGTGCTGCTGTCGTGCAAGAAAACACTACAAGCCTGGGGCAGAAAGTATTAGGTGTCAGGGGGTGGATGTATTGAACAGGAGATTTAATTAAAAGACCGTCGGGATACCTTCTACTAAAGAGTATATTCAGTTAAAAACTGATTAGAGCTGAATCACCATCTGAGATCCATGAGCAAACTTTGGGTGGGGGTTAGGATAGTTAGATGCACAGTACCTATGGGATTTTGCAGAACAGGGATATTTAGCTCCCATTAATGTCTCTGGAGTGGTTAGTAACAATCTGAAGGCTGAATTCATCCCTGATCTTGTAAAATCATTGCTCTTTGCAAGGAGTAGACTTGGCTCGGGGAGGAAGAAGTGCTCTCTGATGTGTACTAGAAAGCAAACTGGAATTGGGATGCTCTCTGAGCTCCTGCCAGCTCTGCTCTGGAGGAGCATGGGGCAGTGAGCAGCCCTTGCGTGACCAACAGGGCTAAGGTGGGAAATTTTGCCCCAAATCTTGTAAAATTCTTGAAATGACTGTTTCCCATTCTCTCTGTCCTTCCTTGCACGGATGGATGGGAACTGGAAGAGCATCTCCAGTACTGAGCAACGCAGATGCCTCGTGGGTGAGGACAAATGATTACATTGTTTATGCTGAGGGATTTCCCCCATGGGTGGCTTATACTGGAGCTGCAGGTCCACGCAGAGCCTGACCAGTAATGCCCAGCTCTTCCCAACCACTGGACGCAAGCTCTTTCTAGAGGAGCATTTGCCTCCCTGTTTCCACACAAGGAAAACCAAAGCAGAGCAAAGTATTTGATTTACCCAGGCCAGAAGCCAAACATCAGGCTCCAGAAACCCATCTGAGTGTCAGGATATGGTCATGTTCCTTTTAAGCAGCTTGGATGAACCTCAGATCTGCTCTGGTAAGGTCATCTCTGGACCAGCAGCAACAGCCATTTGGGTGCCTGGGCGATGCCTGCTGAGAATGCTCAGTCTTCATCTGCTGAACTTTCATCTTGCTCCGTGGTGTTTCTCCATGGCAGCAGTTTGTGTCTTTCCTCCTCTCCAGCTCCTTGCCCAGGGCAGCTGCCTCCACGGCCCAGCCCAGAAAGGCCCGTTAGGGTGTTGTTAGCCTCTCCTTTTGTATCCTGCGGAGTGAGAGCGACGGCTGAGCCCACTTTGCCTTCCAATGTTGAACAGATTGGCCCACGTCGAATTTCTGCCGCTGTGTTTACAGAAGGTGGAGGATGGAGGGAAGGGAGGGGTGGGGGGGCTGCTGCATGAGGGAGGAGGGCACAGAGAAAAAAAGAAATTACTAACCCTCCATCAAAGAGCTGCTTTCCTACTTGTGGTTTCAAAATGCTTCCTCCTTCCCCAGCTATCCTGTAATCACTCTCCAACATTCACCAGAGCAGTGTTTACATCCAGCCCTATTACCGGCAGGGGAGACAGGAGAAATTAAGGGCTCCCATGCCCCATTATCTCCCCCTCGTCCCCCTCCTCTCCCCCTCCCACAGGCAGACACACTTCTCTCCCCTTACCCCTTTTCATCAAACGCCTCCAATTCATGAAGGAGTAAAAGCCTTTTAATGGGATTCTGCAGATCTTAACCAAAAAAAAAAAGGAGGGGAGTAAAAAAACAAATGAAAACACCTCGGAGAAGAGTATCACCGGCTCACTTTTTGGCTTCTTTGTTCCTTTTCCACGTTGTCTTGAACGTTTTTCTCTTCCACAACCCTTCCTGGCAGCCGGGGTGAGCCGAAGTTTGACTTGGATGGCTAGTGAGACCACACAGAGCTCACCCTGGCTGGGATTAATTTCCGATGTACAGCTGAAGAATCCCATGCGCGCACCAAAGCAGCGAGCCCTCGCCTTCCCTTCGGATTTCCTCCTCGCTCTTCCTTCCCCAGATACCCTTTTTATCAGAAGCAGAGCGAGCCGCGGTGCCACGGCAGACGCTGCCGAGGCGAGAGGCTCTGACCCAGCGTGGCAGCAGAGCGGGGGAAGGCGGAGGCTCTCAGATGTTGGGCGGGCGAGGCGACGTGTGAAACATGGCGAATGTTGGACAACAATAAATGTGGATTATGACTTTTTTCTTTTTTTTTTTTTTTCCTCTCTTTTTTTTTTTTTAATGAAGGGTAAAAATGGATTGTCATCTGGTACTGGCACTTGACAGGGACTTGAGGTCTGATTCCAATTCCTTGTTTAACCGCAGATTTCCTCTAAATAATTCTCGTAATCTCTCGATTCCCCAGCTGAGGTCAGGGGCCCATTGTTCTACACCCTGTAACAACACAATGGGACACAGTTCCTGCCCCAAAGAGCTTACAGTGAAAACAATCAAAGAATGAAAAAGAAACCCATGCTTGCCTGAAGTTACACCCTGGTGTTAAACTGAAGATTAGAACCAGACCTCCTGACTCTCTAGGTTTTGAGTCTTCTGCAATTGTAACATTTTTCTGGCTCCTATCGTTAGATTGACGCTGCAGCGTTGAAGACCATCAAAATAGAAACCATTGCTCCTCAGAGCAGAGGAGTGGGAGCTGTGTTTGACGGGCAGCTGTGGTTCCGTAGAAAGGTCTTTGTGTTCTGCTGGGTGTTGGTTTGTACTTAGCAGCAGACAGAGATTGGGAAGTTTGGGAAACTGGTTAACCTTTGAGGTAACTGGATTTCCTATGAAGCAGAGTGATGGACCAGTGCTGTGATGGGCTTGGCTGGTAAAGGCGTTGCGTCAGGCTGTACTGAAGTCCCTTCCTCAACGGGAAGGGAGATGGCTGTGGGGCATATGGGGATATTTAAGTGGAGAATAGTCACTCCCACATGTAGGAGTTGTTAGAATAGCTCTGCGCCCAGAACTCGCTCCTCTCCCAGGGCATGGATGTATTGAATGCGTGGGGCGGCGCACACGCGTGTGAACTTGTCCCAAGTCCTCTTAGTGCTGGCACGCCAGTGCTTGCGCCGCGGGAATGCTCATAGCGCGGTGGTCCTGCTGCAAGATGACAAACTGGAACAAGGTTCTGGTCCTACTGGCAATGCTCTGAAGGATCATTTATGACTGAAGGGTTGTAACTAGAGCGGGCTCAGCAGATACCACCCTCGGTATCGCGCAGTAAAGAGAGCATCTCGCCCTGCGTGTTGCTGGAAACCTAGTGATGTTACTGCTTTGATTAAAGACTCAGCATCTGGAATGACCTGATAATATGGCCAGTGATCATCCGTGTATGCACAGCCGTATATAGGCGTCCATACATACACTCTACATTTTTCTTTGCTATCCATACGCAGCTTTCTACCCCCAGAGTATTTCGAGTGATGCTACCTTAGTGTTGGTTATTGAACGTTATCAGTGAGGCAAAGCGTGAGTGCTCATATCCTGTGTTTTCCTTTTCCTACTTGTCAGTTTCTATGAACCTTGTAGTCACTTTGAGACCTTGAATTTCATCCAGATTCAGCAACAGGGTAGATAGCAGTTTCCAGACTTACCAGAGAGATGGACACACGGACATCTCAAGGGACTTCAGGATTGATCATTGCTAACTTTGGGCATTGGATTTCATCTCAGCTCACGAGCACTGAGATTACACCTTAAACATTGTTGTACATCTGCTCAAAGATGCAGCCTGTACATTTTAGCCTGTCTTTTATGGTCAAGGGAAGAGGCTACTTTTAGGGCCTGGTTCAGCTGCTTTATTTCAGATCGCTTCCCTGGGATGAGAAGAATCTCACAGCTGAACCTCCTCTTTCCTCTGACTGTAAATGGGGTCCATTTAGTGGCATAAAAGGAGATGCTTACAGCCTACTGCTGTCTCACCCCAGAGCTGCACGGGTCACCGGAGCTGCTTGCTTCTTCATGAGGGAAGTTTATGTTCCCATGGTCACTATCCTGTTGGTTCTGCAGGCTTTGATTTCAGGTCCTGCTGGAGAAGGCTACTGCAGAAGAGCATTATTAGACACGTAGTTGCAACTGGGAGATTTGTTCTTCAGAGTACAGCATCCAAGCTGTTGAATAAGATTTTACTCTTCAGGCTTAGGGATGACAGGTTTGACCGTACAATGGAATCAGCCTCATCCTCCTGATACTCTTCAGTTTATTTTCTTTGTCTCAGAAAAATGTGGGGAAATTACTGGATTTGCAAACACTTTCCAAAGGGAACTGCACTTTAGACCTCAATTTCTGTAGAAGTACTGGCCAAGGGTAATGGGAGGAGCAGGAAAATGATCTAAAGGGTCTATTAAGATTCAGTAGTGATTTCTGCTAACCTGAAATGCTCTGGAATCGCACGATAGGCATCAAAAGCTGATAAGATTTAAAACATAAGAAGTCTATTTATTTGACTCCTGGATTTTCTGTGTTTGGGATGTCCTCGGTTCGTACTCCCAAGATTGTTCTTGCAATAGCAAGGAGACTTGCTCCTCTTAATTTATTTTTTCTTTTAATGAGAGCCGAGACTCTCATGTAATTGCTTGTTTCCTGGAGGTGGGGCCTTTTAAGTAAATATCAAATATCCAGAGATTCATGTTAAAAGTTGTGAGTTGGCAATTCTGTTTTATTTTACTTTAGAGAAGACTTTCTTTGTGTATAAGATAACTTTGAAATTGCCCTGGAAAGAGAATTATCAGTGGTGTTTGTTAGTTCTACTAATAGCTACTATAACAGCAGTTGAGGGTTGGTTGGGTTGTTTTGGTTTTTTTTTTCCCCATGAGAATTTATTTTGCTGGAAAAAATTTGAAACATGTCAAAATGTTTCTTTTTGGCGAAGTTGAAAAGCTTCCTCTTGACTTAATTCTGCCTTCTATTATGCTGCACATTATTTATAATATAAAGGATGAAAGAGCTGAGCCCCATTTGAAATGCTGGAGTGGAAATTAGACAGTTCTTACTGAAAATAAAGATGGGGGGGAGGCGGGGGGTGCTCACAACAAACTATTTTTATTAGTGTTCATCTCCCCCAAAGTCTGAGGGCTTGGGTTTTTTGTGCCAAGTTGAAACCAAGCCAGTTATTTGAAATGTAGATGTCTTGAGAAATGTTTGCCGTGCAAACATTCAACTTTTGACCAGCCCTTTCTCCTCTTTTGGGTTAAGATTAGAATAGAAACACCATGATACAATTTATTTGGTAATAAATATATCTCCTATTTTCCTGTCCTCTGCTTTTCACTTTTATTGGTGACCTATTTCAGAAACAACCATTGCAGGCCAGTGGAGAGTCTACCTTGATGCAACATTAATAAGAACAAAGAGACTTACATTATAGAAATAGCTGTTCGTGTCACACATTAGTAGTTTTACTCTCCATTTGGCAGATCTATGGGGGATAAAATTGTGTGTGAAGGGAGGCAGCGGGGCAGACTTGGATAAGAGTGGTAGTATCTGATCCAGGATGATGAAGATAGATCCATGCAGAGATTTATTTTATTTGCTTTTGGCAATTAGCATTAGTAATACTGTATCTGAGAAACTGGAACCGCCACAGATAATAATGTTATTGCTTTTGAGATGGTTTATCCAGCTCTAATAACAAGGACTTGAATCAATGGGGGCTGTGGGAACTCAGCACCTCTGGAGGTGCTCTCATGTGTGCTTCTAATCAAATAAACTTCTAGGCGTCCAAGGTAAGGAGCCCAGGGCAAGAAAAGTTGGCTTTACTGCTGTGAGGTGGGAACAGGCTTGCTCAGAATGTTTCCAAGCTGCATTGCTCAATGTGTCTGTGCCTCGGTGGGACTGCCAAATCAAAGCTGCTGTTGCTGGTGAGATACCAAGTCGTCTGTCCTTGCCTCTCACCTTTGTTACCTTGCTCTGGGAGGCGGTAACTGGGATGGCATCCTGTGGCACCAGCCTGTTGTGACCAGTCCCTATTTTTGCTTTTGGGGTGAATTGACTACTCATTACTTAGGAACTTGGACACCCCTTAGCAGTTCAGATAGCTGCCCGTTCCCCAGGCCACGTTTGCCTGCCTGCTCTGTGTGTGGTTGGCAGAAGAGCCCCCACTGCCTCTGTTGCTTCAATTCAAAGCTCAGACTCCACTCGCCTGCAGGTGGGTGACTTTGTGGTCTGTTCTGCCAAGCCCTCATGAGAGGAAAGAGGACTACTGAGGGCTACAGTGTCTTAAATCACTTAAGGCATCATCTTGCAACAGCCTGAATGAAGACCAAGATGGTTTGTCTTGCATTTGTCCTAAATATCTATCTGTGTATGTTCAGTTTGGGGCACCATGGTATAAAAAGGACATTGAGGTGCTGGAGAAGAAGCTGGTGAATGGTCTGGAGAACATGTCTGATGAGGAGAGGCTGAGGGACCTGGGGTTGTTTAGTCTGGAGAAGAGGAGGCTGAGAGGAGACCTTACTGCTCTCTACAGCTCCCTGAAGGGAGGTTGTAGTGAGGTGGGTGTTGGTCTCTTCTCCCAAGTAACAAGCAATAGGACAAGAGGAAACGGGTTGAAGTTGTGCCAGGGGAGGTTTAGGTTGGATATTAGGAAAAATTTTTTTACTGAGAGACGGGTGAGGCCTTGGAACAGGCTGCTCAGGGAGGGGGTGGAGCCACCATCCCTGGAGGGGTTCAAAAACTGTCTAGATGTGGCACTTCAAGATGTGGTTTAGTGGCCATGATAATATTTAGTAGACGGTTGGACTTAAAGGTCAGTTCCAACCTTAATAACGACTCTTTGTCTATCTGTCTATCTATCTACAGGCCATGCAAGAGCCTGTATATTTAAACCAGGGTTTCATGCAAATAGGGTTTGGTATGTTCGTTACCGTGGATCAGCTGACACGTGGTAGCTTGGAACACTTGGGGCTGTGCTGGTCCATCTTCTTTACCTGACTGCGTAATCCCAAGTAGTTCTTGCTTTGATCCGAGACAGAGAACTTGCTTCTGTTCTTCCTGGAATTCAAACAGTTCTGCTCTGATGTAAATTCATTGGCTGTCAGCGAGCTGTCCTGGTTTGACACAATGCAAATGACACAAGGGATGGGTCTGAAAGGTAGGAATAGCCTGATGGATGATGTTTGGCCGGCGTGGCTGCCGTGAGCTGGCTGGCCTTGGCTGCAGTAAAACCCCACCAACCTTGGTACACTCCCGTGGCATTTCACAGTGCTTTGCCCAGTTGTAATAGTCCCGGTGGCAGCTTTGCCAGGAGAGCACCACAAATACTTCTCACTGCTTCTTCGGACGAAGCAAGTGAGGGGCGGGAGGCTGGTGGTGCTGTGAGCCACAGGATAGGCTAGAGGAGAAACTGAGAACGTGGTTTCCCTATCTTTTTGGTCCTGTGCTGCAGCTCCCAAACCCACCATCCTGAAACCCTGCCAAGGCAGCAGAGAGGGGTCTTGATCCCCTGGGTGAAAACTCAAGCCGTTGGCTGACTTCAGAGCGGGTTTGAGGTCGCGTGGCCGCCAGCGCCTCGTGGCACTGGTGACACCCCAAAAGCTCTTGGGCAGCATACGCCGCAGAAGCCATGTCCCCAGGAAGGTGACCACATGGGAGCATTGAGAAAGATCCTTAAGCCCAGGGGAACATAAAATCTTTTCCTTTCCTATCTGTGCATCTGGAAAGGAGAAAGGAGCTCATGCTGCCTCCGCTACCTCCTCGGGAAGGTTGGGGAGCTGGGAGCCAGGGCCTCGCGCGCCCCATTCTGTCGCAACATCCCAACATCAACACCCTCTGATCTATGGTATCTTGAGAGTTTGCAGCTCTTGTGTGGAGCTGGAGTATGAATAAGGGCCCCCCAGTGTATTGGGAACCGGGCCTGTGGGTCTCCCGTGTCAAGTGAGTCATAATGTATTAGATCCGAGGACTTCCCCCCACGGGTGTTTAGTCTCAACAAACGCAGCTAATTCAGATTTAACTTAGCTCTTAATATGCTACATTGCTGAGTCTTCTAATTAATGCCACATGTTGCAGTCAGCTGTCACACTGAATAAATGTTTACAAAGCTATTAATGTACTGTATTTGTAAACCAGACCAGCTCCTTTTTGGAAATCATGTGGTATGTGTTTTCCCCTCAAAGATAAAAAAAAAAAAAAGTTTTTAGCAATAATAGATATTTTATTTTTGCAGCAACAGCCACTTCCCAAGAATTCAGTGCTAACTTTCTTGGGCCACAGCCATTATCCCAGGGAAGGGACATGGGGAAAAGTGCTGTCTTCTAACCGGAGCCGCTGAGCTGCTCCCAGCATCTTGCCGTGGAGGGTTGAGGGGCTGGTAAAGACCAGCGAGCCCTGCGGTGATGCTGGGAAGCAGGCAGAGCCTCTGCAGCCATCCTGTCCCCCGGCTGCCGCGATCCCAGCGCGTGTGCCCGCGAGGACCCCGCGCTCTCCCTCCCCTCCGCTGCCACGCGAGCAGGGACGCGCGGCCGCAACCGAGAGACCGGGGAAGGGGACGTGTTGCCAAGCAGTCTGCAGGCCATCTGCCTTCTGTTCTGGGGCCCTCTCGGGGCTGGGGACACGGGGCTGTCCACCTCCGTCCCGACGTGGCCAGCGCTTTCCTGGCACGGGACTGGGGTGACTGGGGTGGTGGGATCAGGGAGGTAAATGGGTTCCTGTCTTGGGGATGGGGTGAGTGGGGTGGTGGGATCAGGGAGGTAAATGGGTTCCTGTCGTGGGGATGGGGTGAGTGGGGTGGTGGGATCAAGGAGGTAGGTGGGAGATCCCATTTTCTCCCTGCAGCTGCTGCCAAATGGCTTGCTCTGCATAAGTTCACATTTTCTGTTTTCTTAGGTTTTTTGGTTGTGTGTTTAATTCTTTGCTGGGGCTACAGGGAAACAAACAGCTTTCTGCTGTTGGGATTCGTGCTCTTCTGTGTCATCTCTAGTCTGCTGCAGAAACCATAGCTGATGCCAAGACACTACCAAAGCTTAGGGAGAGTGAGGCTGGGATCTGTGCACTGCCACCAGCTCCTTTGTCCCTCCAGGCAGGGCATCTGGTTCAGGGATTTAGTCACGTTGTCCTAGTTGAAGTCTGTGGCAAGTAAATATCTGAGCTGGGGCCCAAAAAAAATACTTAGTGACACTCTTTGCATCTCCAGTCTCTATAAAACCAGGGCTCGTGGCAGAGCCTTCATCACAGGGATTGTGAGGGTGCTAGGTCAGGATGGTGCAGGGGATCAGGAGAGCTGTGATAGCTGTGGGTGTTACAGGAGGGATCCTGCCCCTCGGCGTGGGGCTGAAGGTGATGAGCCCATGCAGGGAGCTTTTTACACGCAGGTGGTTTGGGGATATGAAGGCTTTCATCAGCTCAAGGAAAAAGTAGGAAATGGGAGCTGGGATTGTGTGTCTCTGAGAAGCTGAAATTGCACTAAAAAACAGGGGCGGGGGGCAGAAGCTTTTCTCTTGTTTTCTTAGCCTCGTGGCTGTGCAACTGAAAAAAATGATCAAAGCCCAACCAGCTCTCCGCTCTTCTTCCTTGCCCTTTGCGAATAAAATCAACGAGCAGGCAAGTGACTGATGATCCCAGTGCCTTGAGAAGAAGGTCAGTGTCCCTCAAAGAACCTATTCAGAAAGTTTTCATTCCAGCAATAAATAACTAAAGGAAAATGGCATTTTCTCTGCTTTTAACCAGCTGCAATATAGCCTAATACACCGTGTGTTTTGGAGGAATTAATAGTGAAGCTCATTCAAGTAAAGTGAGGCAAAGCAATTAAATAATTTCCCTAGTGGGGCTCAACCTTTTGCCCTCTTGCTATGCTGTCTTCAGGTGACTTCCCCAGCACAGGGATTAGCTGCATACCTGGACATCTAAGCAGAGCAAATCCAGCCTTCTCCAAATCACTGTGCCTAGTTGAAAAGCTCAGTGCAGTCACAGTAGAAGAAAAGGAATAAATATTCTTACTTAGCTGCTTTATTGGTCTTTCACCCTGTGTCCTGCAGCCATCTAGTAAACTAAGCTACAGCCTGTGTATGGGTTGTGTTTTCTACCCAAAAGGGGAGAGGTGGCTCTTTCAGCTAGAAAACGTTTGGTGAGAGAGCCTTAAGAAGTTAAGGCTGCACTTTGCAGCCTTCTTGTTCTCTTTAGTGTCTGTTTATGGCCGAAGCGTGGCCAAGGGAGCGGGACACCTTTGCTTTCCTGGAGCAGGCAGAAGGTCCTGCTGTAACCCACCAGCAGGTTCAGGCTCACTTTGTGCTCCATGAGGCATTGAATGTGCCGTCAGAAATCACCCAAGAGCAGGACCAAATATACATTGTTGTAAGAACTGTGTTACAGGAAACATCTTACTTTGTGTAAGAGTCCTTGTAGCATCCTCGTGGCTGGGGTGTGTAGACAGGCTGTGGGTCAGTGCTGCCTTCTAGAACCATGGCCATCAGTCCAGGCTCAGCTGCAGTGTGCTTCAGCTTGTGTGCAGTGACCTAAGAACTGAAATATTTTTTCATATTACCTCTCCTTAGGAGCAACAGCCCTGCTAGCGGGGTTGGTGCTGTGTGCCCAGGTGTCAGATGGTTTATTTCTCAGTTGGGTGTCCCTGCAGCAAGGGGCTGGTGGCTGGTCTGGCACAGCCACCTCTAGAGCCCCGCATTTGCAGGGAGAAGGGGAAGCAGGGCAGGCTGGATTTTAATTTGGGGTAATGGTTTCAGTGCAGGATCCCTTCAGAATCCCAGCACAGCAGGGGCTGGAAGGGCCCTCTGGAGATGCTCTGGTGCCACCCCCCTGCTCCACCCAACAGGGTCACCCAGAGCAGGGGGCCAAGCAGTGCAGTGTCCAGGTGGGGTGGGAATCTCTCCAGAGCAGGAGACTCCACAGGCTCCCTGGGCAGCCTGGCACAGGCTCCAACACCCTCACACCAAAGTTGTTTCTCCTCCTGCTCAGATGGAAACTCCCGTTCCAGTTGGTGCCCATTGCCCCTTGTTCTATCCCTGGGCACCACTGACAAAAGACTGGTCCTATAAGGAACCATGTTTTGATCTGCTACCCTGAGTTGCAGAGCTAAAACACCTTACCCTCACTTCAGTCGTCACTGAAGCCAAGCACACACCTGCTCTTGCTATGGAGCTGCGTCGTTCACATCTTTTAATCCACTTCTTCCCAGCCTGCCTCACCAGTGGGAAGTGTGCTCACAATGTTAAACTTCCCTCATTAGGTAGAACATTCCTCTTTTTAACCTCTTTAACCTGCAGCATTCCCATTGGGAGGACCCTGTCTCCATACTTCTCAACTTCTCTTAATTAGATTGGGCATTTCTTGCCTCCACTGTATATTTACAATTTAGGAACAGGAAAAAATACAGCCTGCACTTAAGGGCTTTCTTCCCTTCGTTTGCTTCCCGTGCTTGATATGTTGGACAGCAGGAGGTGGAAATTTTAAAGCCCAGAGGAGCAGAACTTGTCTGAGAGGAGGATCTGAGGCGGTTTAGATTGTTCTTTAGGCAGGACTGATTTCATATCTTGATGGATTTTTACATCAGCTCTCACTTTTTTTAATTTCCCTCCTCCTGTGTCTGCCTGTGCACACACGCACAACCCTATTGTCTGTCTTTTGCTCTTATTCTGCCATCAGCCTTTTAATATTATTATTGTTGATGTCTTTTCATTCCTGATGCCAAACTTGATTTGGTGATCGCAGTACTGAGGGTTTCATTTTGAGCGCCGTAGATGGAAAACTGAAGTCCTAAGTGACTGGAGCCCTCTGCCAATCTAATTGTTATTGACATTTGTGTCTGATTGTTCATCAAGGGGGGTTTGACTTGCAGGCCAAATCATTCTATTACCAGGGTTCCTTTCAGCCTCTTCTCTAACAAAAAAAACCCCCAAACCCACACACCCCCAGTCAGCAGCAGAAGAATCAATGGCAATATCTTTAGATGTCCATCTAGCCGGGCGTGGGGAGGGGGGGAGCAAAGGCAGAGGAGATCATCCATGTCCTGTTTGAAATGGGCCAGCAAAAGATTGGAGACCCGGCCGGATTGCATTACAGGGGGAAAAAAGGATCTCATTAAAGGACTACCGTTTTCATGGCAAGGTGAAGGAGGCAGAGGAAGGAGGGGCTGGCAGGGCTAATTATATTAAGGTCATTTCACCTGTCAAAACTTTCCCTTTACTGGTGTCCCTGGTGCCCTGGGATAACATCCAGATTTGGCCTGAATGGCGTCTCTGTTCCTGCTTAGGAGCCTTGACTGGTGGATCGTGAAGCGAGCTGCATGAAAGGAGCCCCGAAGGCACCCTTTTGCCTTCTTTTCACCTTCTGCTCTCCTTTGATTTTGCTTTTCCCCCCTCTTGGGTTTCACGGCGGGTAACGCCGGAGCCCCGTTGTGCCGCTCGCCCGGAGTCCTGCTTTCCCCAGGAAGCCAGCGAGGCAGCCCAACGCCCCGAGCCCTGCGGCTCGTGTTCAGCCAGGTTCTCATCTCCCTGCGTTTTGAACCCATTTACACCCTGCTGCAATGCCAATTTATCCCCCTTGAAAGCTCTCCTCGGGAGCAGAGAGGGCTGGAGCGAGGCTGATTTTGCTCATTAGACTAATGGTGGAAAGCAGAGCAATGCAGGCGCAGGGCTCAAAACAGAAACGAGGGAAATACTCTTGTTTATTCATCTGAAAGAGGCAGGAGTGAGGGGGTGGCTGGTAAACCAGAGCGTCCTCATCCTGGTGATGAACCCTAGAATTACCTGCCCTCCTTCAGGGGGATTGTTCCGAGTCATTAAGTTATTTCATTTTCCAGGAGGTGGTGGGGAAGGCAAATTTTTACAGTTAATCTTTCTCTCAAGGTAGGTGGAAACTGCAGATGGCCTTGCTTTGTGAACATTAGCAGGTAGAAGTAATTTGGGGAAGAAGGCAAGGGGAGGAAAACAATAGGGTTCATTCACGATCACGCGGGTTATACTTGTCGCCACGGAAACGGAGCAGAAATTTCAGAGATCAAAGGCTTCTACACCAAAAGTTGCTACCTAAATGCATCGGGTAGAATGAGAGAGAACTGCAGAGGAGGAGGAAGGGCACCAAATTCACGTGGCCTTCGGCAAACAGCTCAGTGAGTCAGATTTATCCTGCTGAAGTAGCATCGCTGGAGTCAAGATGGATTTGGCTTAACATGCCCTGCCTTTGAGAGGTGCTTAGGAGTAGCAGTGAGTCATGGGCAGTTGTGAACATATGGTAGAATTGGATGAGTTTCCCTCAACTGGGGCATATTTGAATCCTGGGATTGGCTCTCAAGTAGGAAAATAAGCAGAGCCACATAGTCACCTTCTTAATTATTCCACTGGAGAGAAGAGCAAGAGGCATTGACCTGTGGATGCAGAGGGGAGCTGCTTGATGGAGGCTGCTGTTAAGGTTGAATTGTTGGCCATCTGTCTTTGGTCCTGTCAGATGTGTTAAATGGCCCTTAGTGTTAAAAAGGAATTTTAGGAGGAAAAAACCCTGCAGTTTGGAGTTCTGGGAGCACCAGAAGAATTGTTGAAACTGAGATCTGTGTATCTGTCACTCCAGCCTCTGCTGTTCTGGCCTCTTCTCATAGCTTCTAGTATATGAACAACCACTGCATTAGCTGCCTGTCTCCACTTTCTCTTTGACTACTTGGTCAAGTGCTCTTCTTCTACCCTCCTGTCTACTGAGCCAGCTTCATCCAGGAGGAACACAACTGAGCAGACTTGTCTTTTGACTTTCTAACGGCGTTGGGTGGTTTTGGTGAGGTCTGCTAGGAGGTAGTTCTCGAGAAGGACCGCCTTGTCCTTGGTGAGGCAGACAGCTGTGGAGAGGCACCAGATGATGCTTCGGCCCTAAAGAAACAGAGACAATACCCAAATGAGGAGGAGAGTCCTGTGCATCCCTGCTCTTGCTAAAATACTCCCTTGAAGCCAGCCCAGGTTGCTAGTTCAAAAGCCCTGCAGATAGGAGAAACCTTCCTTCTCTGTAGCGTGGTTTGCACCTTTGGCCTTGAGGAGAGGATGAATGAAGGATTTTAAATGCTATTGCTCTTTCAGAAAAGGGCATGCTACAGTTTTGATCATATCTGGGGCAAAAGGAAGCAAAAATACCTGCTGAGGCTGGCACTTGAGTATCCACCCTCGGTCTCACTTGTGCCAGGCGTTCCTGCCATCCTGGTGGAACGGGGCTGGAGACGAGACGAGCCTCCTGAGGCAGCAGCATTTCCAGTGCAGTAACCTGAATCATTTTAAAGAGCAGAAATCAGGGACAAAGCACGGCATTGTAGGCAGCAAAGGTTGAATAAGAAGACCCTTGGGAGCCCCGCCACTTCTCCCTTTAATCTGATCAGCAAGCAGCATTCTTGTAATTCCCTCCAGGTCACTCTGAATTCCTGCAGTTTCTCAGCCAGGTTGAAGCCTTCCCCTTCAATATTAAATAATCTGCAGGCTTAGAGAAAGGAGCAGAGCAGGGGCAATGCAAGAATTAGCTTCGTTTCTATCAGAGCCCAACAGAAAACTCTTGCATCCTTCTCCCAGCACCTCCAAGGCTCAATAATCTTAAGTTACGGTGCGTTGTGTTCTCTGCTTTGAAAGCACTTTGCAAGGTCATTCTGAGAGGATGTTCCTGTTGTGTATTTAGTGTGGCAGACACTGAGTGCAGTGCCCTTCTGATGAATCTCTTGGCTTTAATTGCTCCGGGCTTGATTCAGGTGAAGCAACAGTTGCAGTTGTAACTCAAGAGACACAGGACTGCTCTCTTTTCCAAAAGGATGAGAGTTACAGAGCCTGAGGCAGCTCTTAGCATCTCTGTTTGGTCAAGGAGGCAGGTCTGGCATCATGACTGCTAATGGCTAATAACGGCCTCCTCTGACTGACTGCTGTAGTGGCCAGCTAGGGCTGGGTGGTTTGTGAAAGGACCTGCAAAGAGGAAAGAGGGACCTTATTTATGCACGGATCTGAGGCATCTCTGCCCGTAGAGCAATGCACCC
Source organism: Megaceryle maxima (assembly GCA_024605025.1). Classification (NCBI taxonomy): domain Eukaryota; kingdom Metazoa; phylum Chordata; class Aves; order Coraciiformes; family Cerylidae; genus Megaceryle; species Megaceryle maxima. The sequence continues at coordinate 66,393 of JANHGN010022854.1, read as the reverse complement.
TGGAACCTTCTGTGTGAGCGCTGGGGTAGAAAGATATCTCAGCACATAGAAATGTACCAAAGGATGTATCTCCTAAAAGAGCTGAAGGGAAGCCAATACCAGCTACCAGGGTACATCCTGTAGATCAGAACTGCAGCAAAGCCCCAGTGGTATGTGCTTCAGAGTCACCTGCGGGCTTGTAGTGCTCCCATCCCAGCCTAGATCTGCACCATGACCACTTTGCTGCCAGCTCTACTCGCAGAAGGCTGAGTCCTGCTCAGGTGGCTCAGCGACCACAGCTACAACTCTGCCTTCACCCAGAGCTTTGGTACAGGTTCAGTGTTGGTGCATGAGAGGGTTTCTCTGTAAATGAGGCTGCCTCTCTCACCCAGCAGAGGTATTGCCACCTGGTATCGGTGCCGTTCCACGCAGAAAAGCAATCTGCTGTGCAGTTTGCTCTGCCCGTGCCCTCACAAGTCTGCCAAAGCCAGTGTTTGATGAGTGAAGGTCAAGCTACAAAGCGTACTTATTGTCTCAGGGAGCAGGCAAAGCTTTTAAAGGCTGGGAAGGTAGACGACAGCACAGGGGAGGGGACAGGAGACTTAATGCTAATGAAAGCAAGGTTGGCTTGGTTCACATCTCACCACTGTTGTATCTTGAGGGTACAGTAGAGCCCATCGACACATAATGAGGCAGGAAGATGAATCAAGAGAGTTAAAGGTACTTTTCCATGCCTCAGTGGGAAATGAAAACATGGTGTTGTCAGAGTTCCTTGTTGCAGCCATCCCAGGAAGACACTTCCATTGACTTCAGTGGCTGGTAACTCCAGCCTGAAGTGAAACTCTGCAGAGCTTCACAGGAGATTTTCATTTATGCTGAAGAGTTCAGAATATTTTGAGAAGTGAAGTGTTACTATTCTTTTGAGAACTTTATTGAGAAAAAAGAAGAAATTTTCTTCCTGAGCATACAAAAGAAATATTCTTACCGTGGAAATGCGTAGCCTGAAAGCTCAGATGACATTAGGTCACTGGCTTCCTTTTATCAATAACTTTGAAGTCTTGTCCTAGTTTTCTAATTTAGATTCTGGTGATAAGAGGTTCTCAGCAAGCCTGGGCAAAAGCCAAGTCTCCCTCTAATAGGTTGGGAACACAACTCCCAGTAGCAGTTCCAGTTTTGAAGACAGGCCAGGTCTTAAAAGTGGCTGTGGGGACTCCGCAGAGAGAAACCTTGACACTTTGGACTGCTTGAAATTTCAGTCAGCTCTTGGATCCAAATGCATGAGCCCTGTGTTGGGTTTGGTCTTTAAAAGCACAGTGCTGTTTCTCCATTCCTGGGCTCTGATGTTCCAGCCTGGACAGGATGAGACAGATTCCACCAGGGCTTGCAGAGCTCTTGGCACACCCGCTCTTTAAATCCCCTCCTGGTGCCGTACGGCCAGGTACCAGTTTCTAGAGTAGACAGTGGCTGATTCCTACCAGTACCAGAGTCAAACTCTTCCTACCCCTCCCCAGAAGTAGTACTGAAGAAGGTGGGGAGGCTGCCACTCCCTAGAAGTTGACTTCTCCATTGTAGCATTGGAGGATGCTCTGGGACAGTAGACAAAAGCTTGAAAAAGCAATTCCCTTGCTCTAAGAACCAAGGAAGCTGCCAGCTGAGCACGGTACAGCCACAATGCTTGCCAAGTGTGTCAGCAACAAGAGGAAAAAAAAACACCCTTGCGTTCAGAGGAGCTCCCTGGTAGCCTTGGCCACCCCACCTTGCAGGACCAGTCACTACAGGTGCACCACGCATTTGGGTCTGCCCTGGAGAAGGAGGGTGCTGGGTTCTTTGTGCTGGTGCCAGGGCTCCAAGAGCAGGAGGGGATCGTTGGAAGCTGCTGGACCTGCTGGGTACGGCCGTTTGCCTGGGTGAGCCACCTCCGCTCTCCGCGCTGTGTGTGCCGGGCAGGAGGGACCTGAGCCCCGAGAGCTACATTTCATTTAGTAATTAATTAGTGATTCTTGACCCCAGGCAGCTTCAGCCTGCTGACAATAACAAGATTGCAGCCTGTGTATAAACTAGACCCCATGCCCTCACCACTCTCATTACATTAGCTGAAATCCCTCGCAACAAAGACAGGGGCTTCCTGGTAGGGGAGGGATAAAAACACCTTCTCTTCGTGGTTTGGGTCTGTTTCCCTGCAGAATTAGCACTTCAGAGTCCCCCCCCCCCCCCCCCCCCCCCCCCCCCCCCCCCCCCCCCCCCCCGCCCCCCCCCCCGCCCCTCCGCCCGCCCCCCACCCTTCCCCCCCCTC